>NIJG01000061.1:785581-799309 GCA_002201625.1 Euglossa dilemma
TCGAGTAAGACGCCGCGAGTAATTATAATTTATGAATGATAAATTTTTATCCAGGTTTGTTTTAGGCGAGAGAATGATGGATTTGAAAAGTATAAGAGAGATTGTTTGATTTTTTGTCGACGTTCAGTCGTAGCTTGTTTAATTCTTTGGCGCACAGGATTTTGGAAAATAATGTAAAGCTGTGTTGCATGGAAATTTTATCGTGTTTTACATTAACGCTAGGTGATTTTGGAGATTCGAGTAAGACGCGGTGATTAATTGTGATTTATTAATGATAAATATTTATGCAGGTTTCCTTTAGTTGAGAGAATGATGGATTTGGAAAGTATAAGAGAGATTGTTTGATTTTTTTGTTTATATTAGGTCGTACTTTGTTTAATTCTTTAGGGTACAGGATTTCGGAAAATAAAATCAATCCACGTTGCTTGGAAATTTTGTCTTGTTTTAAATTAACACTAGGTGATTTTGGAGATTCGAGTAAGACGCGACGAGTAATTATGATTTATTAATGATAAAGTTTTACGTTAATGTCTTTTAGGTGACGGAATGATGGATTTGGAATGTATAGGAGACATTCTTTGGTTTCTTATTCTTTTTTCGCGTAATAGCGGTGTAGTCTTGCTCGTGTAAGGTTGTAGTTTGTTTAATTCGTTGGAGCATAGGATGTCAGGAAATAAAATGAACCCATGTTATACGAAAACTTTATCGCGCTTTAAGTCTATCTAGGTGACTTTAGAGACTTGAGTAAGACGAAGTGATTAATTGTGGTTTATTAAGGATACATTTTTATGCAGGTTTCTTTTAGGCGGGAGAATGATGGATTTGGAAAGTATAGGAGAGACTGTTTGGTTTTTTCTTGATGTAAGATCATAGTTTGATTAATTCTTTGGGGCATAGGATTTCGGGCAATAAAATAAACCTATATTACTCGGAAATTTTATCGCGTTTTAAATTAACAGTAGGTGACTTTAGAGATTCGAGTAAGACGCGACGAGTAATTACGATTTATGAATGATAAATTTTTGTTCAGGTTTCTTTTGCGCGAGAGAGTGATAGATTTTGCATGTATAGCAGGGACTGTTTGGTTCGTTTTTTATCTTCTTTTCGTGTAATTACGTCAATGCTTTGCTTGTGTTAGATCGTTGTTTGTTTAACTCTTTGGGGCACAGGATTTTGGAAAATAAAATAAACCCATGCTGCAGGGAAATTTTATCGCGTTTTAAATTAACACTAGGTTTACAGGCATTTTTTGTGTACCTATTTCTATGGATACCCGTTATATTTACGGATAAAGAAAACCACATATTTTCTTTAAAAAACAAGCAATGAGTTTAATTTGAAAACAATTGCAATATTAACAGATTTAATATAAGTTAATTAAATCTGTGAATACCGTATAATTTTAGCAACCCGTCCATCAAATTGACGGGTCCGGTAAAGCTAGTGTTAAACGCGCGTTTTAAATAAAAACATAAAAGAATAATCATAATTCGATTCAATTTGTTATAGGGTGGGACTGAAATAGTCCTGCCGTGCCTATGCATATGCAGCTATTTCAATATTTCAAGGTTTGTTTAAAAATGTCCCACTGTTCATTAAAAATGTGTGTATGATGGTATGATAATGGTATGACTTGTTTTAGAATTTTTATCTTTGCATTTTCTTATTGCAAAATAGAGAATGTTAATATTTAATAATTATTAATATAATAATTTTTTCGAACGCAATAGTATTTATTTCTCCTCTTTTGTATTCATCGTACTGGTTTAATTATCACATATAACGTATGTCATATCTTGGTACTCGTTACAGATCGGTAGTTCTAGCATCGAGTTATTTTTGAGTCGCACAATTCGCGTGTCAAAGGAAGTTACTATGTTCTTAACGATTTCAAATGTATCTCGTCAACATCTTCGCCTAGAACAATGTGTTAGCCTCGGGTCAAGGAAATCCTGTCAATGGTGACATAGCTAGAGGCGAGGTTCGTAGACAGGGCCCAATGTGAACATTGTCAGGTTCGAACAGACTCTTTCGCAAATCATACATGTCTCAGTTCCTTGTTATTCTTCGAGTGAATGGACGTGTGCTGCCCTGCTGTTCCCTGTGCCACGTGCCATCGGAATTTAAGGCGTAGGACAAAGGAATAAGAAGAAAGAGAATATTCACGCGGAAATTTAGGTAAATACCGATACAATATTGCTAACAATCCACTGTGGAATATTGCGGTTTAGTTTTATTTATTTAAGTTCGTTTAATTAGCTCAATTACTCTCTCTCTCTCTCTCTCTCTCTCTCTCTCTCTCTCTCTCTCTCTCTCGGCAAGAAAGCTTCCATTGTAATTGTAACGTTTTTAAATAATCGAAAAAACGTAACATTTTTCTTGGAACAATAAGTCCCAGGACATCTTGATTGACACGCGAAATCCTGGAAGCGGCGCGGCTTAAATTATTTAATGTGCGTCTGACACATGACTCTGTTGAAATATTTTTTTCCTCGACCCCTCGCCGTTTCGCCTTTCTTTTTCCGCGGAACGTCTCATTTTTGCGGTACGTTTCGCCTCGTGGCTGTCGCTCCGTTCCAGATTCCATTAAAGGACGTTTTACACTTGACTTCATTTTCACTCCGTGACAAAAAAAAAGACAGAGAAAGAGAGAGAGGAGACAAAAGGAAAAGCAAGGGGGAGAGAGAGGAAACAAATAGATATAAAGGAGAGAGAAGAAAGGGAAAAGGAACGAAACCGATAGCGGATCGCGTAACTGCATTCTTGCCTCGTGTATTATTTTGACTTGCACCGGAATGCTTTTAAAGTGTCTTTCAGCGGATCGGACGTTGGATTAAGTATCCTTTTTACTCGTGTCAGACGGTTTATTACGCGTTCCTTTCGCGTTTCTTGGCAAAATATTTATCCCGCGGATATCCGATGGAATTCGCCGCAGGCCACCGATGAAATCGGCGAAATATTCATCCGTTGGCTAATTTAATCCCAAGAAGAATTGCTTCTGCTATTGTGCGGATAGGTATTTATTCGACTGTAATGGAGCGCCGCGGTAATCAATAATAATCGCGTTAATTAAGCGGCGGAAAAATAATTGATGTCGTATTGGCTCGATTAGATCGATTCCCAACGACAAAGACATTCGACTCGCGTTAATGCATCGATGGCGTGTAACTCTGGCACGAGGTTAGCATTACCGATACATTTCCCGTGCACTGGGTGTTCTGTTTATTTTGAATCTCACTGCCTCGTTCCCATTATCGCGTTCTTCTTAAATGGAGAAGGTGGAACTCGCGCGCAATAATTTTGTCTGCACGTTATCGCGAATAAATTGTATTACGTAATTTGTAACGAAAGAAAATTGAAGTTCTTCCTTGTGTTTTAAAATATACATACTTTAAAATTCGTATATCGATTGAATTTATATACCTATATGTTTATTCAAGTATATACAATTTTACTATTTCTTAATTCCATATCTGGCTAATATTTTATTATTTTCTTCAATTTAATTTCAAATGTCATAAGAACCGCGTGTTTTTTTTTTTTAATTCAAGTATGAAATAGTGTAATAAATAAGTATATATAATACTTAATACAGAAATTAGATCTGAACTCCTTAGGAAAGGATTCCTTTTCCCTTCCACTTCTTCAGGATTCAAATCACCCATAATTCACCAATTAATTCACGAAAAATCTGAACATTAGCTCCGACTGTCTCTCGTTCGACATCTTCTTCGTACGCAACAGCATCGATCGGAATCGTTATTACTCGGTAAACAAGCCTCGATTACGTTATTAGAGAGACCTGGGAAGAATCTGAATCGAATTCTCCGTCTGATTTATAGAATTCACGGACTCGCTGCGAACGGGTTGAATTGCGAATACATTTACTTGGTATCCGTATAACAGGCTTACCAGCGGGGGTAGTATATATTTTCCTGTCTTCCTTTTTTTTTCCGCTCCGCGATCTACACTTTCCTGCCACATAATTCCATCATTCGACATTGCAATTTCTGCTTCAAAGGGACGTGCGTGCTGAAAACTGCGACCTCTATTTGTATTGCTCTTTCAACAACGTTCCACGTGGGACGAGCTTTTTTCGAGCGCGCCGTTACAGATCTGAAACGTAGAATAAATGATATCGACAACCGCGGCAGCTTGCACGTCGCGAGTCCTCGCGATCGTCCGGCCTAACTATTTCGAGACTGTGTCCATGTGTGATTGGAAAAGGAGGAATAAAAGTGTCGTAGTGCTAGAGAAAGGTGGCCGAAGATAGTAGCTGGAGATAAGAAGACAGCGGATCCATCGGGTTCACCCCTGGGTGTGTTTTGCTTGATGTTATTATTCCGTCAATATTATTATACTCTCGTGTTGTTATTTATTTTTATTTGTTTTGATATAATGATGTAATACTCTGGTATTATTATTTATCCACGGATGTAAATTATTTGATATCGTTTATTATTGATCGTGGAGAAACATAGGGGGATGTTGGTTGTTAAATGAAATTTCTCGAGATTTAGAGAGGATTTCAATTTCTTTTTCCAGTCATTATTGTTCGCAGGAGGAATAAAATCGTGAAGCGAATATATGAAATTATTATTATGTTATATACAAATAAAATTGTTACAAATAGAATAATATACAGTTAATGTTATATATGTACAAATATAGTACGTAGTAATATATAAATTGTAACATATGGAATTATGAATATTGGAGTAATTATAATTACACATTCGCTATGTTGCATTATGATAATATTCTGATCTGATATCCGTGTTTGTTAAATTCTTTGCCTGATAAAAACAAATATTTAGCATGTTCCAAAAAACTTAGTCTCAGTCTCTCAAATTCATGCCAGTCGAAGTAAATCGAGCCATAAATCGGAATAACCTCTCCGACAGATTCCACGGAAAATCCAATTCTATTCTCATCACGCGTATCGGACGATTCGACTCACTTATAATCAAGTCGATAATTCACTTCTGCACACAGTGTCCATCGATAAACAACCCTGCATCTTGCCACAATTGCATATTCCGCTTCTGGTTTCACCTCGAATCCGTTCTCCAGCGTCTCCATCGTCGATACTCGCGGTCCTCGGACCTTCCCAGACCTTCGTGAACGCGAAAAATTCGACGGGAATCCCCGACTCTTTCACGGTGGAATTAACACGAGCAGCGGGAACGTTCTCGTTCAGCGAATTTCATCGCGAAATAACGGGCGGCGATTTGCAGCGAAAGAGGCGACGTTTGCCGGAACGGTAGACCGCGTTGGGAAACAACGAATACTCCTATTTATCATTTCCGAAACGGTCGTTTCTCTGTTCTCGACCATTTTGAAAATCGCTACTCGCATTACCGCGGCGTGTCGACCGGAAGCAACTCGAGCTTCCCGGGTATTCGCGGTTTTCGCAATTCCCTCGCACCGATCCGCCGCGGGTACGTTTGCGCGCGCGACGACGCGCACACCCCTTGGAAACGAGCGTAGCACACGGCGTCTGATAATCGACTGATAATTGCTGACACGGTACAGCCGCTTCGCAATCCCATCCGTGGGTGCATCGAGGTAATAAGATCGCGAACACTTCGTTGCGAATTCTTTCAGTAACTCCACACCGGCTCGAACTCTCAGCTGTTTGATTAGGGGTGATCAGGATCTATTGAACCACCGAATTTCGCGTCGCCAGAGCTCGTTGTGATTTTACGTATTTTCTACTTTAATTTTCAGTGATTTCCTTGGTTTTAAAGTAATTTTTAAGAATATCTTTATAGTCTACACGTGTGAACTTTATTGGTGAATCGTTTGGTTATTGAATGACAGGATTAATTTCGGCACAGTAAACTTTGTAGTTCGTTATCCATGATTTCGTTAATTTCTCATTAATTTTGGGATTTAATTTTTGGTGTATAATATACATTAACACTAGAATTATCGCCGTATGACGAGTAGCTACGTATATTTGGGATAAATGAAAATAATTGTAACGGTACGAGGAAGGCGAATAACTATAAACAATTATATTTCGATCTGAATGAAAGTAAGCATAAGTTGTAGAAATAATATATCTGAAACTAGTAATTTTAATTCGTTCGGTTGTTCTAGTTTCAGTAAAAAATTATTGCGAGGAAGGTTAATATCGTAATTAATTATTCGCAGTATATTTTTATAAAATGATTATACAGACGTTCAGTGTTATATTTAATTATACATAGCCTTAAAAATATTATCGTTAAAATGGTTAACGTTTTACGCGAGGAGTTTAAGAGAAAATATAAAGAATTATTCGTATCGAGGAATCAGTTTCGATTCAGCGTGTACACTAAATATTTATCAATCACGGGTTAAAGAAGAAACACTTTCCTCGTTCGTGATCCATCGCTCTGAAAACTATAAAAACGATGCATCTTTTTGTTCCATCGCGCTCGCTTCGATTCGGTTTGGCCAAGCGTAAATGGGTCTTTAGATCAGCGATCTCCAAAGTGAAACTCGCGCGGTATACCCAAAAAATACCACATAAAAACCCGAAACAGTGAACTAAAGAGAAAGTAAACGATATCGATATTTCATAAACGGGAATTTCGTCGAAACATCTTCATTTTCGGAAAAAAATGTATAAATTCCGTCGAAACCGTATACACAGAGTGCAACAGCCGTAACCTGTGTATATTTTCAAAATTCATGACACCGGTTTCATTAAGAGAGTACCGAATAAAATAATCGGACGTAATTTGCTCGTCATTTATTTTTTTTCCATCGAACGAGTGCTGATTATGAAATAATCATGAAATTGAATATTATGGAGCCTTAATTATTCGTACCAATTAGGGCACGTAGGTGAACGAGTAATGGAATTTTCAAATAACGATGCACGTAAATTCTCATTTCCGATTTTTACATATTTCAAGGAGAGGAATTAAATGTTTTATTTGTATAACAATAGCAGTCGCGAATAAATTTATAATATAATTTAGTTAAAGATATACCGGATTAAAAATTCTTTTATGCGCCTAGATTATATAGTTTCTAATTTCTATGATAAATTATGACAATTGTTTACGTAATATTAAAATATTTGATATGCAAAATGCAGCATAATTACAAACTACAAATTAACAATTGACTCATTGCCATATTCAACGAATATCACATGGGAAAAAAATAAAGAAATCAGAGAAATTAAATGAAAATTTCGCGCAACACGTGTTTCGTCGTAATATGGCGACCTATCGTGCATCGCTACATCAAAGAGTATCGTCCCTGTTACGATTTTAATCCCGCAATAATAGAGTGCATATATGCCTTAAAGCAATCGCCATCTTGGAATTGCACGTAGGGACACCGGGAATTTCGACTTCCATAAGCTTTCCGTGACTTTCATGAGCTGGCAGATGTACTTAGCAAGCACGAAACAGGGGTGTAGAGCATTGCCAACGGATAATACCGACGATGAATATAATTCGAATGTATGCACTAGAGAAGTAACGTGATATGCAAGTAGTAATTTCGGCCAGGATTAGGACGATACTTAGCGAATTGAGCTGCGAAGCGAAGTCTGATGCACGCAACATAATGTCTTCCATTATCATTGGAAAACTATCTTCTCGTAATAATACGTTAATCCGATTAAGATAATTAACGAAAATTCGAGGAAAATTCTACATCTTGGAGAGATAGAAATCATTTCGTTATCGTGATGATTAATAACTAATTTTCATATTCCTCATTCAGTATCGAGGTATCGATTATTCTTCGAGATTATTAATCCTTAATTATCACACATGCACGAGAAGGAATAGAATAAAATAAAATTCAAATAAATTAAAAAACATCTCGCATAGGTAACCGCAAAAATTCAAAGAAAAAATAGAGCAAAGTAAATGGGATAAAAACAGATTTAAATTAAATGTTTGAAAAATCACAGGAATTATAGAAGAAGAGAATAAAGTAAATAAAACGCGACGAAATGAAATTAAAGGAAACACAAAGCAATTTTGGTTTATTCGAAATTAGATTCAAAACATGAGCGCAGCCTAATATTTAAAAGTTGTTATGTGCGGACGATACTTGGCTTCGAAACGAATTTGCTTTGTTTTTCGATATTTTCATGGTTTCGCGTTAAAAATTGTACAAATGCCGATCGCAACGGAACGTCATTTAAATCATTCGTGGCTGGAAATTTTTCATTCGATTAATGCGCGATACGTTACGTCGTGCATTACAGTGGCCGAAAAAATAATCGGTATATACGTAAGTACATGCCATCGTAATCTCTACATGGAAAGAGAGTAGACACTGGGAAGGAGTACATAGGGGGTAATGCAGAATCGCGTATAGGGCGAACCGGATGAATTAATCGCTCTGATTACTTCCGTTACGAGAGAACCGATTGCACTCCTTATTAGCTCGAATAATTTCCTACCGAAATGTTTGCTGATAATTCTCCAAGTCGCGTTTAATCTCCGATGCCGGGTTTAATTTTATTTTTCGTCTTGTTATTTCGCTCAATCGTCCGCTGTAACACGAATTTTTACGTCCATCGACACATTTCTTTTTATCCCGCTGTATTTGCAGAGCGCGTTTAAACGCTTGGTAAGTAACTCGACGCAGGGAATCGATATTGACCTTGAAAGCTTCGAAAAAATGGGCATATCGAATTTTCCTTTTTCCCGCTTTAAAAAAAAAGCGGAGAAAAATATGAAAAAGAACATAAATTCCTTTCGAAAGAAAATAAAGCAAAAACCGCCAGCGTTCCCAACATTCGTACCAACTTTTGTTTTTCATTCCAGATACACCCGGCAAGGTATAAATAATTTACCGGTACTCTGTCTTGCTGTTTCGAAAATCGTTTGTTCCCGATTCCGGGGAAAATAATCATCGCGATTCGTTTCTCTTTTATTACGTATTTCGCATCGGAGTATCTTTAAGAAGCGCATTCGTGGAGCGGAATTAAAAAATTTCGCCTGTACAGAAGGACACGTAATAAGCGTAACGCGCGGAGAGCATGAAATGCAGCAAATGAAATGATATCGAGATAACAAGGGGATTGAATTTTACGTAAAAGTTTTTGCCATTATCACCGATGGAAACGTGTTTGTTTAAAAAAAAGAGGAAGGGACGGCGAGGGGAAAAAAGGGGAGGCGGATGTAAAAGGTTCGAATAAATGTTTGAAGTGAACAAAGATGAGATTCAAATAAAATATCTAAAGCTACGTCAATTTCGAAACGAAGGGACGAGATGAACCGCAAGGGGGTGGTAAAAGAAACATAAAGGGGTGAAGAGAGTGCACAAAAATTTACGAATTCGAGAGTGTAAAAATATGCACGCACGTTGCGTGTAAATATTTTTCTTGTTGCAATTGAATCTCGGTAATTCTCTGATACAGAAGGAATATAATTTCTAAGTACAGAGGTTTACGTTTTATCGGACTGTCTGGACAAAGGAGATTTAACGAATGGAATTTTAACATATACTTTAGATTAGCATACTCGTGATTATCAGTGTTGAGAAGAATAGAAATTTCATTGTTTATTATTAATATTTATATTTATTGTATCATTTTATGTACTTATACCACATCTTATTATATCTTATATCATTTTTATAAATTATCATACCTAATTAATTTTTATTGTATGTTGGTTACACCAAGTTTATTATATTTAACATACCGAACATAACGAAGACCGTTCTCCAGTTCATCTGAACTTTAACACATTGCTGATTGGTTTTTCTGAGAGCTTATCTCGTGTCACTGATTACTTTTTCAGAATTGGACGTGGAAGTGTAATTTCTTTCAACATTTCTTTTTTATAACAAAGGGGACATAACTTGACGGATTTTATTAACTAAATACCAGTTAAAGAATGCATAAATTGAACGATGCTGACATTTCGTGACCGGTTAACAATATGTTAAATAACTACTATGTGGAGTTGAACAATTTCTCATGTAAAGGATTTACGTCCAATTGAAATGAATGAAAATTCTTGTTTCGCATACCCCTTGGTTACTAGTCGAAACTAATAAAGAAATAAAAATAATTTAAATAAAAAATAGAAGTAACGATTATACTAATAAGATATTCTATCAATCGCGATTGTACAATTATCTTGGTCTAAAAAAAAGCCCTCACTGTAAATGGGTTGAGGACTAAGAAACATCATTCCATTTCTATATATCGATTACCATCCCTATCACTTCTTCGAACACCATCTTGCTTATCTGAGATACACGCGTACCCAATTTTCATCCCGCTCGAAATTTCCCAGATACATTTACCTCGGACTCTTGCACCTGTAAAGCGTCTTTCGCGACGTCGTGATATATCGACAGCAGTTAAAACAACGATCCTCCGCGATCCCTGTACCTGTTCCACGCTGGAACCCTTTATGTTCGAAAGCGCGAGGAGAAAACGCGGGTGGTTGGAAAAAGAGGGTGCGCGGGTCCCCGGTGAACGTAGACGCCGTGCATCGTGGCGAGACCAGATAACCGGCGATATTAAACATAATTCGCGCGTTTATCGCGCCGCGGCCGCTCGTAATCCGGCATTCGACGCACCCGCGCGCGATGGCGCCGCGACGACCGGAGCGCGGTCGTTTACGCGGCGCGCGCGCTCACCCTCCGCCTCCTCCTGCGCCCTGCTGCTCGCGGAAAACAAAAGAGAGAGCCGACCCTTCGAAAACACGCCGCGATACCGGGAGATGGATAGATAGAGGGAAAAAAGAACGTCGGAGGGTGAATCCGGTGGAGTGACCGAGAGGGAACCTGGGGTGAGATAGCAGCGAAGGAGCGCGATAGAGGGAGACGAACGAAGGCGGAGGGAAGGAGCGGGAGAAGGACGGGGCGAAGAAAGGGTAGAGACGGCCATAGGCAAAGAAACGACGAAGGGACGCGAGTAAGGGGTGGACGCCGGGAAAAAGAGAGTTGATACGGCGCGGAGGGAAGGGAGGCTCACCGCCGTTGGACATTAAGAACGTTTCGTGCGGCAATTTAACCACCTAGCAGGGACGCCGAGGGCGGCGCAGTCGGCGCTGCTGCGAAGCCAGCCTGAACAGCTATGTACCAGGCGGAGGGATGATCGCGCGAGCGTGTGTGTGCGGGGGTGGAAGGAAACGCGGTATAGAGAGAAGTGGCTGCTTCCACGCACTCACACATCCACACTGGCTCTGTGCGTGGCTGAGTTTTTACGACTTCTGCGCGCGTGCGCCTGCACACCTGGAGATTAGGTTTAACAGCCTTAATTTTAAAAAATTGCCACCTCTACCCAGACGATCTGCTCCGCCGCCCGCTCCCTCCGCCGCGTTTCCTCTTGTTCTTCCATAGCCGACTCGTTCAACCGTTCACGCCACCCCTGCGCATCGCCTCGACACCCTTCTCGCCGGCGGAACGAAATTGCGCCGCTTTGCACCGTTTAGAACGAACTTCTCGAGGATAGAGGAGAGGGCCGGGGCTGTTGCCAGCAGTCTGTCTACCGAGGAGGACCGCGGTAATGGCGGACTGGGTGGACAGGGCTGGAAGGCGATGGGGTGTTTAGTAGATTCGACGGGTGTCTATGGGGTGGTTCGCTGGGATTAGACGTCACGGGCTGGCGGGAATATGTCGCTGGAATTTTTGCCGAAATTGCTCGGGGTGAGAGCACTTTGGACGAGGGTAGACGTCGGGAAAATGCGACCGGGACCAGATGAAGGTCGAACAGAGGCTGGGTTCGCGTTGCGTTGCTGTTTTTTTTTCGGGGTATGATTAATTAGGGTTGACGTGGTTTAGGTTTAGATATTTTTAATCGATCGGATATTTATAAATGCGTTGAATTCGGAATTTTATTCGTTTCAGGATTGAAATTTTCTTGCGTTGTAAATTCGATATTTATCTTGTAAAATGTCGCTCCTTTTTAAATTTCGACAGGTTCGTTATTGAGATTCATTGTTATTTCACGACGTGCTTTGGTTAATATTTTTCTAATTGGTTTTCCGTTGATGTTAGTATCTCTGTTTTCTATGCGCTATGCGTGTTAGTCTAGGATACTCACGTTTACTAAGCTTCTATATACCCAACTATCCACAAACTAGTTTTACCAAAGCCTCTTCGTCAATATTGGTATTAGCTAGATAATTTTGGAAATAACCAAATGTATTTAACCAGTTTTAACCAACGGCGTACAGTTAACTATCTAATTAACCAATCAAAATTAGCGTTGACCAAGGAAACGCGACGAGACCATTGTTAACTAGGGATACCGAATTAAAACCTTCTCTAGTGTTCTATCCCTATTAAACGAATATCGATGACAGACCAAGGGAGTTATAAATTATGGGAAAAAATCAGACTCGTGTATCTTTTATGCACAGCCATATATTTCTTATCTACATTTTTATATATTCTATTTTCGTATCCATATTACGCACTCCTACATGAATGAACTCCCAGGAAGAACGTCTTCTTTGCGAATTGGCATCGATGTCTAAACACCACCGTTGCTTTCTTCTTTCAGATCACCCGAACTGCCACCTAGCGTGATCCAAGGGTCTCCGAGGCTGCCAGGGATCCTGGAAAAATTACGAGAGGAGCCGTCAGCGAAGTGAGTACCGCAGATACTTGAGAATCGAAATAGTAAACCCTACTGCTTCCACCTTCCCCGTTTGCACGCGCGAACCACCCCAATAACTCGTCGTTTACCGTTGGAGTTGGCCCGGAGCGTGAATCGACGGTGCATCCGGTGCACCCGCGGGTCTCGTCGGCCAAGCAGCTCTCTCAACGGAGAGAGGGACAGACAGAGGCCAGAAAGAGCATCTAGGTGCCTAGATTAATTAACAACTTCGTAGACTGTCCCTTCTCGCGGAACCCCTTTTCCGTAATTCCGTGGAAATTTTCGCCCCGGACCCCGCCCTGCCCCTTGAGCGTGCCTCCTCCCCGGCCTGCGCTGGCCGGCCGCAATAAAATCCACGTTGAGCCAGGTTCCAGACTCGTGTGAAATATCGCCGCGAATTATCATACCATCTGAAATTAAAGGGCTGAAATTTCGGGCTGGTACCGCGCCGGCGGTGGTGCCCGCTGGAAAATAATTTTGATGCTCGCTCTCTACTTGTACGCGCGCTTTGCCCACCCCTGCGCCCTCCGTGAACCCCCTCGGGCCGCTAATCCCGCTCTGTTCACCCTCTTCTTCCTTTCCAGCCTCGTCTCCATGCCGCGTCTAACCGGCGCGCAACAGACAGAGTCCGGCGCAAAGTCACGGGCCGAGGGGGTAGTCGCGAGGCGAGACGCAGGCAGGCGGCTCGGTAACCGTGACGCGATGGGGATGACGACGAAGGAGAGCGAAAGAGAGCGAAAGAGAGGCAGCCGGTAGAAGAAAGAGCGGGCGAAAAAGCGCCGCTATACGCTGCGTTCTCGAGCGTGGACGCCGCGGAGCCAGCCCGACAACGCCGAGCGAGACAGAGTAAGGTCACCGCGGAGCGAGCAGGCGGGAAAGGGACGCGACGCGGCGCGAAAGAGGAAGAAAGAGGACCCACTTCCGGCGGAGAGGGCTGCGCGTCCCGTAAAGGGCGCCCTCTTCGGCCGCTCGTGCGCATTCCGCTCCCTCTTCCTACCCTCTTCCTGCCCTCTTAGCCGGCGACCCCCCGCCGCGCTTTTTTTTCTCTCGCGCAACGCGTCGCGCGTTTCCGGCACGGCGCGCGCTGCTTTTCCTGGCCGTGAGCGACGATTTTTCTTTGCCAGCGTCTGCGCGGCCACGCC
>NIJG01000061.1:799419-829343 GCA_002201625.1 Euglossa dilemma
CGCCGACCCCCCCCCTTCAATTTTTCTCATTTTTCCGCCACTTTTTTTCCCCCGACAACTGCCACCCCTTCGCTCGCTCCATCCATCTCGCGCGTCCTTCTCTACTATCCTTCGTTCCCGCTCTCTCCTCTGGTGTACGCTCTGTTCTCTGCCACGGCGGAGAGACAGAGAGGGAGAGAGAGCGACGACCACGACGACGACGGCGAACCAGTACGACGGAACAGCCACGGCTCCACACCACCATCCGCGCGCTCTCCTTCTCTCGCCGGCTGCAGGGGTGTGTGTTTTAAGAGGTCCCTCAAACAGGCCCGTGGCTACGACGCCGACTGTCTGTGTGCATTGTACTTGGCCCGTGTAATGTGTACGTACGTCTTTGATCGAGTGTTTATACGGACTCGGCTGAGGGATCGATTGGTCCCCGTGGTTAATGAGTCGCGCTGAATGCTATTGATGTTTCCGATCGATTTATGGAAGCTGCCGCCGCTGCTGCCCGGCTGATAGGGGGATGGAAGAAACGCGAAGCTCGTTACGCGATTCGACCGACCGGCCGCGTATCGGCATCGATTTTATTCCGCGTGTCCTTTTAATCGGGGCTCGCGTGCACGCGTCGCGATCGAAAGCTGTCAGGATCGAAACGCGGCCCGGTGTCCGCGCTGCGATGGCGTCGCGCCGCTGTTCCAAGCCTAAATTTTAACGCGGACAACGAGTTTAGCAGGGTCAGCCCCGGGGTTGTCGCAGCCAGATCCGACGCGATCCCGCGAACCTTGATTCGCGATGAATCGCGTTGCCGATGGTGGTACGACGGGTGCTATTGCCGAAATCGATGAACCTGACCATCGTTATAAAATAACGCTGCGGCGTGCAGCGGGTCGTGGGGGGCGGTGGCGAACGGCGAGGACTCGATTTAACAGCCGATTATGCTGAACGATTAGCAAAGCTCGTGGATGTTATAAACGATAGATTTACAGGATTTAAGAGTCGGTATCTGCGGATTAGAATTTGAGATATAATCCGCACTCGACGCGCTGTGATTACTGATAATGTGCTCGGCGTTATTTCATATTTACGCCGGGCCCTGAAAACACCGGAAGCTTGCTAACTCGATCGATTCGTTGCGCGAATATGTAACCATCGTGCGAGGAGAACGCTGCAATACGCGTATCGTCGAGAATTATTTTTCCAGAAACTCACAATTCGTCGTTGAATCGTTTTTGACAAAAATTCGAATCTTATCTTTGAGAAATTTAGAATCAACTCTAGAATTATTTCGGAAATACACGGAGTTTGTTCGAGGATTAATTTCGAGATTTTTTAAACGGCGGGCAAAGGATTCGAATCTGCCGATAATTCGTGGAACATTTTCTTAATTAAGGCTGATTCGACCCAATGAACAGGATCATCTCTCGATCGTGTGTACCCAAAGTAGTCAATATTGGTGGACTTGGAGAAATGTTTACACGGCCCTGGCAAGCTTCTTGAGGCTTGTTTGGCTCGATAATTCGTGCTCGATGCTGATCGAACGCCTATCAATCGTAGCCACTGTTCGTTCGTCGTCGTTTCCCCATGGTGGCCGGCGATCGATCCTCGTAATAGCGTGTGAAAGGTCAAATTAAGAAGAGAATGAACTTTTCATATCCGTCGAAATGAACATGAATCATCATCATGGAAGATTAAACATAGTTTTGGCCGACGTAACAATAATGAGATCGAGCAGTTCGTTCTTCATCATGGTGCGTTTGTAAATGAACGAATGATTAACATCAAATTCGCTGGAATATCGCGAACAGCCATCGACGCGATACCACGACACGCCGTCCGCTGAAATTTGTCTATGAATTTTGTCATGAACAGCGCCAACCGAATTTTATTCTCAATCACAGCCTAAATTAGTACCGTCCAATTTCTCTTGCGCTTTATTAGCACACGGTGATATTAAAACAGGGAGTGCGGGATTCGCCAAGATCAAACGATTTACCTTGTTTCAATGTACGTTCCTCTTACAACTCCTCATGTTCCACTGTAATGGCACGCGTGATTATGCTCGAAAGAATTCCTTGTTAAGAAAGATTTCGTTGAAAAATATTTCCTCCGTTCACACGATATTTGATTGTACTTCTCGCGGAGAATTTTCGAAAGCAATCGCGATTAATCATTAGGGTATTGTTAATTAAATACAGTTTGGTAGGAATATACGAACGGTGGAAAATGATGGTAACGGGCAAGGAGACGGGGAAAAATTATTCCAACAGTGAAACGTTCGTTCGACTCGCAAATCTTCCGCGTAATTAACATTCTTTCAGGAAAGAAAAAGAGAAACCGGGACGAAACGTTCCGGCTGATAAATGCAAATCCGCTGCTCGGTTATTTCGCGAGATGTCTCGCAATTATAAGGTAATCAGAATATAAACCTACCGTGCAAAACAATAATTTAATGCGCACGGAACAACGCTATACGCGCTATGCGGTCGCCTGTCCCCTGGCCGGTGCAATGTAAATTGTTAATTTTAATTCGACTGCTCGTTGCTCTACCGAAAACTCCTACTTGGCGATAAATTCCTCGAAATCTCTTTCCTTCGAAGAAAAATCTTAAAAATCTCTTACAATAGATGTGCGAATCGTTCATCTTCATTCGTTACAATGTCGAAGCCAACTTAAACTCTGACGAACTTTTTTTTTAAATTCCAAGAATAAACGAAGGATGGACGATGGTAAGGTAGACTGTTCAAAGGTAGAACTTTTCCGCGAGAATAGCAGCACGAATCGACGACCTCCATTGACCGAAGATCGTGCTTTAATTATGTTTATATCAGCGACGAGGAAAATTAACGAGATTTATCAAGAGCGGCCCGATCCGTACAAACGTTCATAACTCGCCGTATTACGCACGTATGAACAGCTATGAACTTCTCTCTAAAGGGAAACCCCCTCGCTCCCTCTCGCTCCCGCTCTCCTCACGACCCTGCGGCCCGTAGTGCACGAGCGCGTGTAAAATTTAACGAAATTTAAAGGGCTGGCTTGTGAGCTTCGATAATTATGCCACAGCCGCGTGTAATTATCCCTGGATTTCCATCGGTACGGCCGATGCCGATGCGCGCCACGGTTTTCGAAACGTCAAGAAATTATGCGCGTAATCGCGAGTATGCTACTCCAGAGCCACCTTTCGATCGCGCGAGAACCCTATCCTCCACCACGGTTAGTCGTTCTCTTTCTTTCCGTCAGTTCATTTTCCCATCGGGTTTGCCGGTCGCGCAGCATTTCCGATCGCGAGATACCGGGATATCGGTGGAAATCCCCGAGCCGGTTTACGCGGGCGAGCGCGTTATGGAGAAGTTTGTATCGGCCGGCGTTCAGTTTCGAAGTCGTTAATTGCGATAGTTGGCGCGTTTAATAGAAAACTGGTACTTGACGCGTGGATGGAACGAGCGGGAGCGATGGCGGGGGCATCGGCGCGACGGAGCGCGGACACTTTAGGCGATAACGTAGCCTCTGGTGGCCGGTTTATTCCTCGGCGCTTAATATTCGATCTCTTGGAATCGTTGGTTTTATACAGGCCGGGCCGTAAATCGCCGGGAAACAATGGAGCTACGCTCTCGAGCGCTGGAACCAAGGAAATTTGCCGGCATTAAACTCTCGGACGCGAAAAGTCGCGGATAACGAACCACCCGGCACGGCAGGTTAGCCAAGTGGCAGCAGCTAGGCATCGATGACGCACGAGATATACTCCCACCAGGTAGCGCGGTAATCGCGACGAGCCGTGCGCCGTCTAATGAAGCTACCGGCCAAGCACGCCGAAATTGTTTAATCCGTCCGGGCGGAAAACTGGCCACGGGCAAACATAAATTATCGTCGAGAGACATGGAGGATCGTTGGAAGTGGTTGCCGCGGAGGAGCCCGGCGACCTCGGCGCGTCGAGTGGCGCGCTATCGACGCGACGAAAGCGTTCACCTCCCACTCGTGATCGATCGGGGAAACTCGCGATCGGTCGCATCGAAGTCAATGGGAACGGCGGGAACGGCGTTTCGTACGTTCGACTCGTGGAAAACAGATGGCCAAGTATTTGCTTCCTCTCCCCGCGGCCCCCGCCGGTGTCGATACGGCTCTGGCCGTGTTTTCCGCGCGCGGCGCGGGCAGTCGGGGTTCTCGGCAGTGAGAAAGGGAAGAAAAAGTTCCAGCGAGGGGAAAAAAAGTGCGAGGAAAAAGAGAAGAGGAAAGAAACGGTGGACGACGAACAGGTTGGTAGGGATCGAACGAGAGACGGCACTGCGCAGGATGCGTGGCAGTGGTGGGGAGACGACTGGAGGGAAAAAGGCGAGCGATTCGGAGATGCCACGGAGTGGGGGATGGTTGGTCTGCATGTAGTGATCGGCGTCGGGACGCGAGAGGGGGTCGGACAAAAAGAAGGAGAGGAAGAGTCGCAGCGACGGTATCGGGGGAAGGAAACTGAACAACGCAAGTCAATCGTGCGTCTCTTAATAGAAAAGTGGGGTCGATTTATGGGTTATAGGTAAACTCTGCTCTCACCCCTCTGTATCATCTGTGCCCGTGTCCCTCCACCAGGCATCGACACCCCCCTTTCTACACCGCCTACACACGTCCAGTAGCGGCCACCGATCGGCCGGCAGATATCGCTCTTTCGTTTCCCATCGACACTATCCCCCTTTTTGTCAACCGCGTACTCTCCGCGGCCCTGACCGACTGCCACGTGAGAAAACTTGCACGTGACGCGCGAACGCGCGCAAGAACACGATCCCGGAGGAGTCCTCGAGAGGGCACCGCGAGACCCGCCGTTTCCTGCTTCCCTGGATATTAAGTGTGTCTGTGGAACTTGAGATTGTATATACACTGTGCTTGCAAAGAAGCGCCGCGCGTATTTTTATTTCCGAGATATCGCCGGTTCAAATTTCCCGCGCCCGGTCTCATTAACATTCCGCCGATTTCCAACATTTTTCTCGAGGTATACAATTTCTTTTCCTTTCGTATTTTTTTTTTTATTTTTACTTTAACTTGATTGATTCGCGATCGAGCGATACCGTAACGATAAAAAAACGATGTTTGTAATTTCATTCTATTTTGGTTTGTATATAAAAATTAATATAATTTTATCAAGTTTCTTTTATAGTTGTAGATATTGTATGTATATCGTCCGAAATTTCTCGGTGAAAGTTTTTCGTCTGTTTCTTTTCTTCGATTAGAATCGAAGAAGATCTGTTTGTTTGCATTCGGGTTTAATTTTTAGGTACCGTAACCGCGTGAATTTACAGTTCAGAGGGTTGTAGCTTTTTTGAAGTAACAGTTACGCGACATGGGTGTAGAATTTAATTGTTTCGAGTTGATGCTTTCGCAGCGACGAGTCGGAATATGATAGATGAATGGGATTGAAGAGCGTGATTTAGAAAATCGCGTATTTGTTGGATACGTTTATGTTGCGCGACGCGATTCAGCGTATCTATTGAATGATTTATTTAGAATGTATTACAGGGAGGGCGAAATGGGTATTAATTATCTCGTTTAGTTAAATTCGTGGTAATGAGGATGATTACGGAAAGAGGAGGAAATTAAAAATGGTTGGTCAAGGGATGTTATGCGGAATATGAAAGCGATTTGATAATTGTAGCAAATATCCACTTGTGGTTTAGGATCTGAAATTCAGTAATGCCGCAATTGAAAATGCACGTTCGATTTATTTATTTATTCTAGTTCTTTTTGCATACAAGATATGGCCAAACTGATAATATTGGACCAACGTACTAGTACAAACAGGAATAAAATAAAAAACGATGCTTGAAATCGTACATTTCATTTGTACAAACAATTCATTACGTTTATATGATAAAACTACTGAAATTTCAATTGATAATATTTTCAGTGGATGCTACAGAGTTTGAACATGGATATTTCAAAAATATTTCTTAGCTCTTTCATGCATTTTTAACAAGAAAAGAAGAAATTTTGTACAGCAATTTTATCGAGGCACCAGACGTACTGTCAAAAATTTAGTTACATATGGTTGAGGATATTTACAGCACTCCTTAATCCTTTAAAAAAATTCCTGATTAAAACTAAAGCCCAAATTGTACATCAAAATACTACATGTTTATGTTAAGAATCGAAAGAAACCTGTTTGGAGGATTGGTAAATCCTTCAAAACGTCTCTTATGGAATGGAATTTAAGGAAGGGTGTTTAAAGGGCTTCCTAACCCTTTAAAAAATCCCCAATTAAAAAATAAAAGAATATTACCCGCCAAAATTTCATCGAGATTTTGTTCCCATCGATAAATTCTGCAGCTTTAGAACCAAGATGCTTAAACATCTGACAAATCCTCAAAAAATCCCTCATGAAATAAAATTTAAACAAGGATGTTTAAAGGGCTTCCTAACCCTTTAACAAATCCCCAATTAAAAAATAAAAGTATATTACCCATCAAAATTTCATCGAGATTTTGTGCCCATCGATAAATTCTGCAGCTTTAGAACCGAGATGTTCAAACGTCTGACAAATCCTCAAAAAAATCCCTTCTGAAATAAAATATAAACAAGGATGTTTGAAGGGCTTCCTAACCCTTTAAAAATCCCCAATTAACAGGAAAAAATATTACTTATCAAGATTTCATCGATGTTCAGTTCCCATCGATAAAATGTGATGCTTTGGAACCGAGATGTTTAAACGTCTGACAAATCCTGCAGAAAATCCCTTATAAAACGGAATTCAAGCAGGGATATTTAAAGGGTTTCCTAATCCTTTAACAAGATTTCATCGTGATCCTGTTCCCATCGATAAAACCTAAAGCTTTCGAACCGAGATGTTTAAGCGCCTGACAAATCCTCCACAACATCCCTTGGAACGAGATTGAAGAAGAAAATTAAGCACCAAAACTCTAAAACACACCTGAAAACATTCCTAACGTGGAAAGCAAACTAAAAATAGGAATCTTTCGCTAAAAATTTCATCGTCTATCTAAACTCCGCTTTAACGCAAAAAAAGCCTAAATTTCTGCGCGTTAGGGAAACACGCAGCCCATCTTAACGCGTGTCCAAGCCGCGACGCGTTCGCGGCGGGGTTGATTAATAGCCGCGTCCCAATTTCCGCGGCGGTCGCGTTTCCGCAAATGAAGCGTGCCGCGTGGCCGGCGTTATACTATTTAAAAGGCAAACAATTGAAACGTATGCGCCCACGCACCGCGAAACGAGGCGACGTCGGTGGAAAAAGGGGGATGTCGGGGGACGCGGGGAATACCGAGCGGGTAACTCGAAAGAAAAAGGGAAAAAAATGGAGCTGGGGAATAAAGGGCACGGAAAAACACGCGGCAAGCGGAGGAAAAGAACGAGGGGGGCACGCGAGACAAAACGGCGGTCAGACGTACGAGACTAGCGAGAATTTTTTCCCGTAGGAAATTGTTCCCGCTTGCAGGAGAGACGGCGGTGATACGCGGACACATTTTTGGAATCGTTACGATTCGCCGGGACGCTGATCGCGTATTACGGGCGCAGCAGGCTGTGTAATTCTCCGTGGTCCGGAGTTATAATTAGTCGAATTTCCGAGATTTCGAATTCGCCGGGTAAAGGGCTGTTCGTTCCCGCCGGTATCCCCGTAATTTCCTTCCTTCCTTTCTTTTCTCTCCGTCTACTTTCTTCGCTAATGTGCGCGCAATTGCGTACGCGGTGTATCGCCATTGCGCGGATGGCACCCCGGCACCCCTTTTCTCTCTTTTCTTCCTTTTTTCACCGACCGGCGATACGCGCGCGCGAAAAATTAGCCCGCGAGAATGGCCACGGGGTTTCGATCTTCGTTTATGGCCCCCGCCGACGCCGACGCCGCCGTCGTTGATGGAGAGAGTAATCGATTAACGATCGGGGAAATTTTGTTGTCACGGGTCGCACGGTGCGAATTTGTAGGGATGCTACGAGGTTGATTCGTACGATTTGAGCGAAAGGCTCGCGACGCTGCGTGGATTCGATTAATTTCCAAATGTCAATTACCACCGGAACCGTGCCCTTTTCCTGTGCCCTTTTAAACGGCGTCCAAGGGACCGTGTATCGGATGCGAGGAGATAAGGTGAACTTTTTCCTGGAATTAAGCGATTCGGGATTTTCCTCGATTTGTTTGATATGTCCGCTTCGACGTCGGTTTCAATCGCGCGCTGACATTTACGCTGTCACGTACGGAATAATTTTTTTGACGAATCGTTAATTTGTAAATTCTCGCGTGTTAAATGTCGAATATCGAGGGATCGAGAGTTTAGGAGGATCCGAGTGACTGGAATCATCGGGTGTTAATTAGAATTTTAGTGATGCGATTGAAATAGTAGAAGTAACGAATTTATCGATTTCGCGAAAGAATTTCTATTGCGGAAAGATAGCGATGAGGATTATAATAACGACCATAATGATGGATAATTAAAATTTTAGTAATGTGGAAAGTGAAATAATGGATAATGAGAATAATAAATTTACGGTTTTATATTTACTGGATAGCAACGCCTTCGAAGTCGTGGAAATATTTTTAGTATAAAAGGATCGCGATTAAGTTTGTAAGGATGACTATAATCGCTACTAATTAAAATTTCAGTAGAGTCGCGTTTCAGTTTCGCCATTAGAAACGAAGTAGAGGAATATTCAAATTCGCCCGAAATTATCCGATAAAATAATAGTTTAAGATCAACGACACTCTATTATTACCAGCGCCATTTCCACCAGTGCATTTCGAGTGTCCGAAATTTAACAAGCTGTTTCCTTTCCGTATATTCGGATATGAAAAGCTAATAATTTCTAAATTTCCTTTCCATAAATTTCCATTCCTTCCATCGTTCTCTTTCTTCTTCTCTTCTCTCCAATTTTAACGAAAATATCTCTCAATTCTTTCGAATCTATATTTAAAAATCGTCTGCATCCAAACTCCTCGATCTCAACACTGAAAGTTCGTTTCACTTATTGAATTTTTAAACATTTCAATATCAAATAATTTTATTGTCACTTTAAATCTTTACGTCGAAAATAAATGTCTACCTTCTGTTTTTCAGAGTCAACCAATGAAGGATAAGAAATTGGAAAAGAAATCCACAGGACTACAGACTACTTTTTTGGTAAATATTCTCTTCAGATTTCGTCTTGACATTTCGACAACCGAGATAAATCGAAAGCCTTTTGTTTCGTCAGATTTATAGGCCCATTTCTGGTAGATCGTTTTCGATAAATTATCACGCGCCTAAATACATTCCTCGAAAATCTTCCAAAATTAATCCTTTGCACTCAAGACGTCACCATAAAATTTTGAAGACCCATATTAATTAATATAAAATTTAAAATAGTATCAGAAATATGCGAGATATCGAATTATTATACGATTCTTAATTTACCCCTCAAAGAAGTAACGTCAGTTTAATAGCAGAAAATCTGTAAATTTCTACTTACGTCGTAGTGCAAAGAGTTAATAATTCGGCGATTAAAATCTTCTAGACGGCAAAACTAAGCTTTTTCTAGAAACGTGTCCAATTTAGCAAACGTACAGTTAACACGCGAGGGAACACATAAAACCGGTTAATCGGCAGCAGCAAGATCCGATCCCGCCTAGACTCGTATCGATCTTTCGTCTATCGAGTATGTAGCATTTACGGAATGGCGAACGCTCAACAAATTACCCGCCACGCACGGAGAAGTTCCGCGTAATTTGAAAACGCATAGGGATATTGCTCCCCTAAATGGAGACGGCAGAGTGACACGCGAACAGAATAGACATTAAACGGACATTTCCATCGGCCAGCCGATGTAACCCGTAACGCGGGCACATCATTTCCAAAAATACATCTATTCCCGGTGCACGACCACTATCAGCTATCTACAAACATTAGCGATAATTACCATTATTGCTAATTGATGTATACGCAGAATTATATCATTCTGATTGATCCGTTCCGCATCAAAGCGGCGGTCATGAATGAGTAACAAAAACAGCCAGCCCGGGGTCGCCAGACCGTTCTCCGCCACCCCCTTCATCTGGCCACCAGCTCTCTGTCACGGAAGAATCCTGACGAAACATAAATAATCAGCCCGGACGCGCGAGAGCAATCGAATTAATGACAATGCCAACGGCGCCCGTTAGAATCGCGTTATCAACGAGAGCGATCAAGGTATCAACCGGTTACCGGTTTCTAATTTTGTATGCAAATCTGTCACGACCGGCTAATTGAATCGAACGTAACGCTGGGATCTGTACGGCTGATCGAGGTCTCTTCGAAAGCGCGGTGGAAAGTGGCCTAGGCCGCGATCACACTCTACAGTGAACGATCTCGGTTATCACCCCGGTCCTCGGGGTGAAAAATTCCCTAGGAAGGAATCGGCGTTAAGCGCGAGTTGGTTGGAAATTTTCAGGACGATAGAACGGAACGGAATGAAAGGAGGAGGGAGTTCTGGTGATTAAAATAAGACCGCGATCAGGCGAAGGGTATATGGTGAGAATAAAGAAGAAGCAGAGGAGGGTTGCGAGACTGCGAGGCGTCGATCGACGAGAAGCTCCGGCGATCCGGAGACTAATAACCCGATTTCCTGTAAATTTCGCGCCGGCAGGCCGGTTCTTTTTTCCCTAGGAAATAACCGGTTTAATCAGGGACGGCTTCCTTCCCGTGCTATTTGCACGAAATTTCGGAGTTTCGAGCCCGCACGATACGTGTGGGTGGCACAGCTGCGCCGAATGCCTGCTAAAATTAGGATGTGCCTGCGTGTGGACGCCTGTGTGCATGTATGTCTGGACGCGTACACGTGCACGCGAGTTCTACTCGCGCGTTCGTCGTTCCCCGTGGTAAGCTTTCGCGCTCTCTCCGGCAGAGGCGCCCGCGCGCTCGCCAGGCAACCCGCTCTACACACGACGCGCGCGTCGCGTCGCGTCCTCTCTTTCGCTCGGTCTCGCTCCGTACACCGTGGCTGCGTGCTTTTTTCTCCTGTGCGCGCACGAAGGTCGGTCGCTGGCCAGGCGCGAGGACGAGGAGCGGAGAGAAAACGGGCAGGGAACAGAGAGAGGCGGACCTGAGGGAGGAAAAGAAAGGGTGGCAGGAGCCGAGAGGGTCGATAGGTGGGCACCGACCACCCCAAAAGTCCGCGCACCACCGCCACCAGCCACCCTTCTCCTCTGCCTCTGCCTCTTCCTCTTCGTCCTCGTCCTTCCTCCGCGTACACCGCCGCCTTCTCCACCTACTCACACTCTTCGTGCCCCCTTCGACGAACCGCCGCGACTGCCGCTTTATAAATATCTACCGTGGAACGTTAAACAGTTCGCTAGTTACTAATGAAAAAAGAAATAACGCTCGATATTAGTTGCTGCGCCCTCGCGCCACCATTTGTCCACCGGCGACGAGACGGAAGGGTCCACTCGCCGAGCTTTCCCGAGTTATTTTCCAGTAGCCTGATCGATACGTGCTGCGAGATGATCGCGAGGACTTTGGAAATTAGAAAATTCCCCGCCGCGCTCTCCGTTACGCGCGTTTTTAACCGTCCCCTTCGATAATTTTCGCAAGGGAGTTGTAACGCCGATACAAATATTTCCGGTGAATTTTCCGCGGCGCAGGGCGACTAGCTCGGAGACGGATAGCAGGCGATTGCATCCAATAGCAAGTTTTCTAATCAAACTCTCCCTGTTTGGTCCCTGGACGCCCTGGAGTTTCGGTAAACCGTGGCCCCGCGTGTTAGCCGGTGGATCGCGCTGGTTACGGATTCCGGTACTCGCGGAAAAATTCGGCAAGATCGAAAGAAATTATCTTGATTAAAGCTCACCCCTCTCTCTCTCTCTGTAGTTGAACCAGCGAAAGGAGGAGAGGCGAGAGGTTCGCGTAGGCGCGGTTTCGTAGACGGTGATCGATATACGGGTGCAGAGGTGGTGGCGTTTTTTAACGTCTCCGGCGATAAATGTTAACGAGCCAGGGGTGGGTGTTATCGGAGGGTGGTTACACGTAAGAGCGGCGATAACCGGCCGATAATCTCGTTTGGCCGGATACTTACTTATTCATGCAAATATTTATAATTCACCGTAAGCGTTTTAATTGCATTAGCACGGTAACGAGTACTTGCACGCGTTCATTAAGTATGGAAAAATGGCAGGGAATAGGTTGTCGGCGGTCGGCCGCGCGAATTTCCAAAGGAAAATATTGATCGCGGCGACCTCTCTAGCGCGTGTCTTCGCCTGCCGCGAATTTATTTGCACTCGCGCGCGCGCTGGCAAAGCGTGGAAACCGGAAGGGAGGCTCGAGCCTCGAATCGAGGAATCTGATCTCCGGCGCAGGAGGCGACGCCTGCAACGGTTAATTTCGTTATCCCTGCATCTCGAAAACCGACTTGGCCCTTTGTCCTCGGGGCATCCGCGACGAATTTCGGCGAAATAGACCGAGCTGCGATAGGAGAGGTACGAGTGGTAGTTATTATCGCGACGCGTTTTGGTTTAGTCGTTCCGATAACAATTAAAATGACGAAATACGATTTTAACAAAGAGTTTCGAAAAAATGGCGGGAACCACGTGCTGGAACGAAGGGTAATTCTTAGTACCGCGTGAGAAATTGTAAGAAAAATAGAAAATTCGGAATTTCAAGCATAGAGTAACGAGCAAATGGTGGATAATTTATTAGCGAATTACTAAAATCGTGACGAGTGTAGAGGAATACGGATAGCTTTTACGATGAATTTGGTAGAAACGAAAATGGCGGGAAGCATGGTGGCGCATGGGACGAATGGTACCTATCGCGTTGTCACGTGACAACGCAATCATCTAAATCGCGACAAAGATTAGAAGATAGTTTTAAACGTACGCGAAGTGTACATAATTAATTGTTTACTGTGTAGTAATTTATTCATCGAAATTCTAATAAAAATAATAATACGAGATTTCAAATTTCGTATAATTGGTAATTAATGAAGCATTGTGCTGAATACGCCAATGATAATTACGAATTAGGACAAAAATCGACAAATCTAAAGGTAGTGTTAGGTTTGAGTTACTTTTAATGGCAAAAGGATGAGTCAAAACTAGATAATTATCATAGCGTCGTTATTTGATGGTTCAACGTCGAATTTACGATGGAAACGAATTTCGCAGAAATCAAAATGGCGGGAATCGTGATGCTCGACGAGCGAGTTGTAATCGTTGATACATTACCGCGCGAATATTAGTCGCGGAGTAAGCGTACGCTCTGTCCGATAAATTTCTTACGAACGAAAATGGCGGAAGGCCGGCGATAAGAAGCGACCGATAATTAATAACGCTGGCACGCGGCGACAATGGAAAACACGAGGGAAACCGAGCGGACGAGCGGGGAAAAAGGCGAAATCGAATAACGAACTGAAGTCGTAACGGAAGTATCCATCGGCGAATCGAAGAAAGGAACGGCCGACCCGGGCCGACCCGGGGATACGTCTTTATTATTAACGCATAAAGTGCCCGGTTAATTGGAAATTCATATAAGCGCCTAAAATATGCAAATTCGGGACAAAGAAATTCATTTCGAAGTTTAATTAAAAACGAGGGAAGCAAAAAAAAGGAAAAAAACAGAAAAAAAGGGAAGAAAAATGGAGGAAAAAATGTAAAAAGAAAGCGAAAGACAGGAAAACAGGAAAAATAGAAGCGCTCGCGAGAGAGAGAGAGGGAGAGAGACGGAACGAGAGAGCGAGAGAGGAAGGACTGTCGGCTATTATGCGTCAAACCTGCCGCACCTGCCTCCCTGTCGAATACGCCGCGAAATTAAATCAGGCTCAAAAATATCCTCGTAATGAGAGAGCCAACGGGGAGAAGAAAGGAGAGCCCGGAGAGAGGGAGGAGAGAGGGCCAGCCGCGCGCGCGGTCAAAGTTGTCAAACGCGCGGAATTGCGCTTGAATGCGTGAACACGGTGCAACGACCCCGCGAAGGAGACCCGCTTCCGGTTGAAAGTTCGCGTTACAAAGCGGGAACACCGCTCTGGCTCCTGCAACCCGCTGCACTCGGAGCGTGCATCCGCGCGCGGACGCTCGAGGATAGTTGCCGCGGCGGCCGCTGCCGGCGCAGAGGGCGCTGGCTGACGTCTGAGATTTAGAAGCCGCAAAATAACAAAAGCTTAAACAATTTCCGGCTCACAAAAGCGGGGCCATTCCCGTGGCGGACGTCGCGTCATTGTTTGCCCTCGCCGGGCCGCAGGGAACGGAGGGGGAAAGCGTCGCGGCGGTGGGGCGCAGAGGCGCGCTAATACGTCGCGGACGCGATATCGCTTTAAATTGCGCGCCATGCGTTGGCCTATTAAGACGAAGACCCGAAACTCGACGCCGGGAACGAGTCGGTGAAATATCTGCCTCGACGTTCCTCCTAATGGCCGCAAATGCAGGTTTTATTTCGCCCGCGAGCCAAGTGCCGCGGTTCAGCGTGTTTTTCGAGAAATAGATTAGGGTGTCGCGAGATGAAGCTTGAAGCTCCGAGCCCGCTTTTTATTTATGCGTGTTTCGCTTGAGCGTCTGGGGGGAGGGGGCTCTTTCAGGCTGCTCTCCAGCGTTATTTATTTCGGGAGAGAATCTCGTCGAAATTTTCATCCCGCTGAAATGATTCCTTGAAAGAAAATTTTAGCGTGTAATATTTTAGTATCGAAATATTGCTAAAAAAAAAAAAAATTGCGATTTTATCGTACACTTCTACGACGAGAAAATTATTAATCTGTGTGTCGAAGGAAGGAGACTAAGGGGACAACGAGAATTCGAAAATTCGAGGAGTTTAATTAATTTGAATAGGAAATAAGCGAAATTACTAATGGTCTTCTGGTACCGAAAAATTGCTAAATCAAAAATCGGGATTTTATCACATCTTCGTTCGACGAGAAAATTATTAATCCGTGTATCGAAGGATGTAGACTAAGGGGACCACGAGAATTCGAAAATTCGAGGATTTTAATTAATTTGAATAGGAAATAAGTGAAATTACTAATGGTCTTTTGGTACCAAAAATCGTTAAAATAAAAATCGGAATTTTATCCTACCTTCCTACGACAAGAAAATTATTAATCCGTGTATCGAAGGACGTAGATTCAGGGGCCACGAGAATTCGAAAATTCGGGAATTTTAATTAATTTGAATAGGAAATAGTAGGAATTACTAATGATCATTTGGTACCGAAATATCTCTAAAACAAAATCAGGATCTTATCGTGTCTTCCTACGACGAGAAAATTATTAATCCGTGTATCAAAGGACGTAGATTAAAGGGAAGACGAGAATTTGAAAATTCGACGATTTTAATTAATTTGAACAGAAAATAATAGAAATTACTAATGGTCTTTTGGTACCGAAATATCGCTAAAACAAAATCAGGATCTTATAATCGAGTCATTCTACGACGAGAAAATTATGAATCCGTGTATCGAAGGACGGAAACTAAGGGGGCAGCGAGAATTCGGAAATTCGGCGACTTTAATTAATTTCGAAAACGGAAAGCCGCGAGATTTATCCATCTATAATTTAGTATTTCAGGATTACGTATATTTTTATCGGGATTAAAAAGTTCGGCCGTGATTGATAGGGCCGTTCCGATAACTTACGCTATTTTTGCTCGAGCAAAATTCGCGCTGCACGCCTCCCCGCTTGCTAAACATCCAAATTTCGCGACACGTAACGAAAATCACCCTGGTGAAACGAGACGCTCGACTTTGCGTCGACTTGCTAAATTCGCATGGTAAAACAAATAATTCCGATTAAACACCCTCCCGCTGCGGATCCTCGGGAGCAGCAAGTCGGGTCCCGAGGGAGACAAAGAAGAGTAAAAAGAGGGAATCCTCTTAGAGACGAAACTCACGTCCACCCGAAAAGCTCGATCCTTATCCCGGCTACTTGCCGGAGAAGGCAGCCTGCAAAGTAACTCCGGCGCGACCTACGTGCGCTGAAATATCAAAAGACCCTTTCCACCCCCGGGGGAAGCGAATAAAGAAGAAGACGAAGGGATAGGGAAGGGTCGGCGGGTAGCCGGAGGTCGGTGCCGGCCCTCTGTGTCGCTCTGTCTTGCAGGCAGCTTGGAGCCACGTCCCCAAACGCTGGATAACGCGGTGGATAGCATAGAGCGGGTATTCTCGACAGAGTTGTTGGCGACTGTGCGAGAGAGTAGTAGTGGTACGGCGGTCGGTGGGTGGTGGGTTCGGGCGACGGTTATCAAAATTGCGCGTGCCATTATAATTTTAAAGCCGGCTTTCCTCGCAGCACCGCCGCCGCCTGGTCGTTGGACCACAGGAGGTGGCAGAGTTCTGGCAGTGGGTAAAAGAGGAGGAACATAGAAGCGGGCAGGACGAGAAAGGGGTTGGAGGAAGTGGCGGCGAAGGGTGGTTGGGTGGCACGGAGGAAGTGGAAGAGGAAGAGGAAAGAGGTGGACGAAGGGTGGCAGCGGCGGCAACGAGGGTGTCGGTGGGTCTGTGCACACGCTGGGGATTGAAGTTCGGGACGGCACGGGGGTGGACGAGCAAGAGAAGGGCCGAAGGGGGTGGGTCATTTATTTCCCTCCCGCACGGCATAATTTATCGCGAGGATTTTCGCGAGAGCACGCAGAGAGCACCGCGATAGAGGAAGAGCTAGGTAGGCGAGAGGAGAGAGGAAAGTAGCAAAGGGAGGGTCGGGACAGAGGAAGGGTGGAAAAAGGGTGGTCTGCCGGCGGCGGCGGCGGTGGTGGTGCCGCCGCTGCTGCGGCAGCAACTCGCTCGGGGCATCAAGAAACTGATGTAAATGGAGGCAAAGTATACGTTCTACGAATGCTCGTTCTCGTGTCCTCGTCTTTGATAAAAGGACCCTCGATTTACGGCCGTCTGCAGCCGGGATTTTGCACGCGAATTTCGAATTACGTTGTTAACGATTTCAACCAGCCCGACAGTGTCGACGCCGTTCAACCTCTCGCGAATTTACCCTTGCATCTACATCTCTCTTCCTCTCTCTCTTTCTCTCTGTACCTCTCTGTCGTCATCCCGCCGCCGTGCTCGCTGAAATTATACCGCTTTTATCGGCAGCCTATCGATGTCCACCCGAAGAAGCGATTAATTCCACTTTTCTCGAATTTTTGTCAATTTCCAAGCGCGTCCAAGTATACTCGGCTCGATCGCCGCTTAACGTTTTTCCGTTCGAAATAAATTTCTGCTTTCCCGTTTCGAGGCAGGGGTTGATCGATTTGGCAAATGGCCAGCTCGTTTTGCAAATACAAAAACGCCGCGAATCTACGGCGATTCCGTTTCTTTCCTCCAAGATACCGATCGATCACACGGATGGGAAAGAGCAGGATGTGTGTATTATTCTCGCGGAATCGCCAGACATCGCGATAACGCGATTTATTATTTCGGGCATGGAACAATATTCAGCCCGAAACGTCAATTCCGATGCAGGCTATTTAAATACAAAGTATAACCGAAACAATCGTAACCGGCACGGAATCGTTCAATCGGCGACTATTATACGCGTATTTACTTTAGTTCATTATGCAATGACAGGCGTCATAATTAATGCCAGATGTATTTCGCGATTAGAATCGCGGAAGGGCGCGCGAGCAAATTTTCCATCGCAAAACACGAGCACCCACTCGCGCGCGCGCTCGCGCGTTCCGGGGACGACAGGCTTTGAAGCCGGCGCGTATCAACGCGTTTACACGTTACAACGGCCGCGTATGACGATTTACGCGTGAAATTTTCATGAACGCGCAACATAGTTGGCGAAAATAAAGAATTAATTATGGCCGCTGTATGTTTAACGCGTTCCCGTATTATTCGGATATTGAATATTTATCGTTAATTTTTAAACACCCCCGCCGACGTTCTTCTCCCTTCTGACCGGCGAGTTTCATCGTTTATTTATCAGTTGCCGTTCGAATAAACATACGATAAAACGAGAGGGCCGGCTGCGAAAGACTCGAAGGTTTATATCGCCGGCGAGGAAATAAAAGGGCCGAAGCGGAGGATTCGCTGCGCGCATAAAATTTCCCGGTAAAATCTCGCTGTTTGCGATATTATCTCGCGCGTAGAAGGGCGGCATTTTCATCCGAGCGTTCTGCGATACAACCCCGAGACCGAGCCTCGGCGAATATTAGCAGAAGGAGCCGGAAAGAAATACAGACGCGCGCCGCACGGATCAGATATGAATCGAAATTTCGCGGGAAATGATAGCTGACAAAAAACCTGCCTTGCCCCGAGTTATTTATCCGGCGATCGATTACTTACGTGTTATTGTTTCATTAACAAAAGGGTGGACGGACAACGTTTGCGCTCGAAAAATATTCGAATTTCGTGCCGCGGGATCGCGACGTGTTCCTTCTCCCAACACGGGCCCGCCGTTTTTTCCACCGTCCTGTTTGCTCTGAAAATGTTCCACCTCGCTGCAACGAATCACGTACGACTCGCGACGGCAGGTTCCCCGTTCCATCCCTAATTACCGGCTAATTCCAAAGACGATCGAACGCCTAGTCGACGCGTCTCCGCGGCCTATATCGATCAGTAACGGATCGGTGTTCGTCTGCAACCTACCCTGACACAGTTTAGAGCCAAGACCATATGACACCCTCGACCGCGTGACACTATCATTCATACTCGTCCATCCATACATCGAATCCTTCTCATCCGTATATCGATCAGCGTGTGCAGTCCACGCCGCGACCGAGAAGCATCGGCCATGGTAGGGGCGGCGCGGGGTACGGAGGGTGGGAAAAACACGCGAGGGGGTAGGGGATGTGCGAGAGAGCCTTGAGAGTAGGAAAGTTTGCCTCGACGAGCGGCGCGGATCGACCGAGGCCTGGCCTATGGCCGGCTGGAAAGAATCGGGGTTGCGTGGCAGGAAAGGGGGTCGAAGATCGGCCGTGGAAGGTGACAGGCCGCGGAAGGGTTGGCCATGGTTTGGGTTAGGTATTCGAATCGATCTCGAGAGCCTTGAAAATCCAAGGCAGATTATTTTGAAATTGATCTCCGAGCCCTCGGCGCCATCGTCCGCGGAAAAGTCGCGTACTGCGCACACCCTCGCCCCTTCTACGACCCCTTTTCCGCCCCTACGACGCCGCGGCGAGGACGAGGAGACACGGAGGGGTGGTGGGAAAGCACGGAAAGCCACCCTCGCGCGACCTCAGAGGGGAAAAATACGCGTCGAAGTGAGCGGGTCGTTGCGAGAGGGTGGCTGTGCTCGCGATAAAGCTGTCGTGGTGTGGCGTAGCCGGCTGTGGTGGTGGTGGTGGTGGTGGTTGGCGATGGTGGTGGAAAGGTGGGCAAAAAGTACGCCGGGTCCGGATTGGACCATTAGCCTGGGGTGGGGCACCTTTTCGACTGTCGTTCCTCTTTCCTCGCTGCCCCGAAACCCGTCCTCGAGCCGAGTCGCGTCGTTCACCCTCGCCGCGGAGCTCTCGCGGAGAATATTTTTCCGGTGGAACTGGTCCGCCGTCGCGCAGGGCCCCGCCGCACTCGCTCTACGCCACTGCGCGTTTACACGATACCCGGTATTGTTTCGCCGTTCCAAACTCGCCTTGACAAACGGCCACCGGCCGGTCCATTGTGCTCTCTGGCTGGCCCAAGATCCAACGATATTTTTAAGAAACCCCCCGGCAACGTTGTTATTCCCAGGGTTCTCCCAAGTTCCGCTAAATTTCCTCGCGAGGTTATTTCGCAACGATGGTAACGTGAAATTCCGTAGAATGACGAGGATCGTTCCTATGGACGGGTCGGGGATTTCTTTAGGATTAACGCAGTCTGCTTTTCTACTTTTGCACAATTCCGATGGTTCAAGTGGAGATTTGTTACGGTGTTTGAGTAGGGTGGTTTACGAGAAACGGTTTATACGTTTGTTCGTCGAGACGATAATTTCTTGGATCGTTAATCGAGGCAGTTTAGCAAAAATTGTTCAACAGGAAGGAGGTGCCACGAGTGTCTAGGAAATGTCCAGGAATTTTCGAAAATATACGTAACTGATACGCATCGATGCGAAGAATGCGTTTTATGTATTCTCCTAAAACCTGGAAATATTTCGATTCCTCTTTCCCGCGTTATTAAAAACGTTTGAAATTTTCAAAATCAGATATAAATTCCTGTAAGTGAAAAGCTGCAAATACAATAATTACACGACGTATTTCGTTTCGAACAACAGTTTTCAATATCTGCTCAAAGCGAATCCAATCCGAAAATTTTCCAAAATTTCACAACCCCTCCCGCGCAGCTCTCGCCCTAAAAACCGTTCGCAATTTTCAGAACCGGATAAAACCGATAAATGTCCTCGCTCTTTTGAAATTCAAGTCCACGGACATAATTATCTCCGGCGAAAATAACGCTCGATAGTACCGATAATTCCAAAAATCGATAGCCAATCGAAAGCGACGAGAGCAAAACTTTCTTAACCCATTTCTAAAGCATTCAGAATTTTCGAAACCGATTAGAAATTCCAAAAAATTACGCTTCCTTTGAAATCGCGGAGAAGATGATAATTTTGCAGGCGTCGCGTATCGTGGCGCGTTTCGAGAAATAATTTTCTCGAACGCAGGGGCGGGTTAATTTTCAGGAAAAAAGGGTAGCCAACGGAGATGTCTGGCGTCTTTGGAAGCGCGGCGCGGAGGAAAATAGAGGAGAAAATGGGAGGGGATAAAAAAAAAAAAGAAATAAAAGCGGCCGGTGAACGGCTCCTTGTCGCCTAATGGAAATTTCTCGTTCCAGCGCGACGAACGAGCGGCGAGCCGCCCTCGAAACGCAAAAATTGTCACTTTCAGCCGCGCTGCTGCATAATACGCGTTACGTAGCGATCAGCATTCATAGAATAATTTCGTTCTAGAGACTCGCGCGCGACCTATCTGCCCGTCACGGCTGACAGGCTTTCCGCGAACCCATTTTAATTATCTCATCCTCTAAATTATTCGCCTGGGAAAGTTCGACTTCCTACAACATCCACCCCTCTCGCCCACGCGATCGTTCTCGAATTGTTCGAGAAATACTTTCCAATTAACAGGACCCGTCTTCCAGTACAGCCCAACGATTCTCAGACGTTTACCGGAATCTTTGTAATCGACAGAAATATCGGAGTCACCAAAATGGTAGGTAAACCGAAGTTGAGAAGCGTAGAAATTTTGGGAATTTAGAATTTTATTTATCTTCGAATATGTGGAAATTGTAATATTAACACGGTGTATATAGGTAGATAGAAATGAGATTAGAAATTATGTTGATTTGGCGTTAATAAACGTGGTTAAAAAATATTTCATGGGACAGAATAAAAGTCAGAACTTTGCGATATATAGAACTATAACTAAAAGAAGGATATATCACCGGAATTCAAAAAATTTATACCGCAGAGTGACCCCAAGATCGATTTTTAACTTCTCTCGCGTGTATCCAAAATTGCTCAGAAATTCTTAATTAATTAACAAATATACGATATATCGTTGGAATTCAAAAACCTGAAGCTTAAAAAAATTTCTATAAGAATAGCTAGGAAAGCATTGAAATATCGAGACTAATTGATGTTAATTTTTACTTTCTTCGTTGACTCGAAATAGAATATTCTTCGATGAGTATCGGATAATTCTCGAAAACGGCAGCGAAATCGGTCGAAAATTCAGCGCGTCTGCATTTCGTCGACCTCCACCCCCGTCTTATCTGGGCACCCCCGTGTAACTCTGTCATCTGAAAGTCAAAAACCGGGAAGACCTGGCGATAATCGAAAGCTTCCCGGTCTCGCTCAATTTATCTTTAAATCGTCCAGCCGAAGGCGTCATTTTATTCAGGAAATCGTTCACGGCCGGATGCCTTTTCATAATTCCCCGTAATGTCCTCCTATCGGGCGCGTTTCGACCACCGAGGGAAAGGACGAGTGCAAATAGGGTGGATCTGCCGAAAGGAGGGAAGAAAAAAAGAGGACTCGAGGGGAAAGAAAAAAGAGATCCACGCGGCGGAAAAGGAAAAAAGGTAAAAAAAAAAGAAGAGAGGAAGGAATCGAGGGAAAACGAGGAAAAGGAAGAAAGAACAGGAAGGTGGACCTCCAGATCCCGACACCCGGAGCTCGACGCGATAATTAATCAAGCTAAGAAAGCCGTACGACCGTGAACCGTGGCGTCGGGGGTGGCGGTCTAGGGGTAGCGGAGGCAGGGGTCGAGAAAGAGACGGAAAGAAACGGAAGAACGAGGCGGAACGGGGAGTAGAGACGGCGGATTCCAAACAGAAAGGTGGCAGCAGCTTGTAGGCAGGGAATTTGGCGGGAAAAACGAATCCAAACACGACGACGGGGAACACGCCGAGCAATACATCACGTTCTTCTACTAGCGGAGGGAACAAGCGGCGAAGAGAGGAAAAAAAAGCGTAGCCTTCGCCGGGAGGGGTGAGAGAGAAGAAATAAAACCCTCGGAGAGGGGTAGTAGAAGCCTCTTCTCTCTTTCTCTCCTGGTCTCTTATCTCTCCTTTCCCATTCCTCTCCGCTCTATCTCGGCAATCCTGTCTTTGTCCCTCCCTGTCTTCTTCTCCCTCGTTTTTTCCCGAAGCGTCAGGCCTCTGGTGGGGGTAGCAACTCCACCCCCGCGGGTCGCCGGCATCCCTTCTACCTTTCTTCCACCACCGGTGAACCCTGGGCGACGGGTAGGGGCCGGGTAGGCGGGAAAATAAAAATTAGGCGGGGATGGAGGAGACTCGACCGATCGGTCTTCCGTGTGGTAACAAAAGAGAGGCGTCGGGCAGAGCAGGTAAGAACCGTAAGGGAGGAAGACGCACGACTGGCCGGCGTGGGGATCATTTTTCAAGCGGCCGTGGAGGGAGGGAAACGGCGGGGGGTGGGGAAAAAAAGAGAAAAAAAAGCAAGTGGAAAGCGAGGGAAGAATCGGGGAAGCGAAGGACGAGCGGAGAGGTCAACGCGGAGGATCGCTGGTGGGGTGGAAGGAAGGGGCGGAAGGAAGGGGCAGACGGAGGAACTTATCGAGGGAAACTGCACACGGCCGGCCTGGGTCTCCTGCGAGAGGATCGAGAGAGAAAATTTACAGGATGCTCCAGAGGAGGCATCGTCCCGGCTGACTCCGCTTGGCACACGCGATGCGTCACTGAGAGGGAGGGTAGCTGGCCGTCTGCGACGATCGGTTTGGGCGGGAAAACCGTCCAACGTTACAGGATAAAAGTCCGCTTAACGGCTGACCGATGCACGCGCCACGGTGTACGGCTTTGATGTTATTAACGCGCTGATCAATCGACCGATTTCGCTCGTTGAGAATTAACGTAAGACCAACGGGGTCGCTGAGCCTCGCGCGGCCATTTGCTTCCGAGCATTTCCCAATTTCTCCAGCTTGCATCGATTTTCCAACGATCCATCTGTCGAAATTAATTTGACCAACAGCAGCTATCGAGTGTTACTCTGGGTATTTTGAATTCACTTCTGACACTCTTGGAATCTATAATTCTGATATATCGGTGGCAGAGGAATTGTCTTTTAATTGGAGAATGGAATGAAAGAATGGATGAAATTTATACTGTCTCAAATATATTTAATTAAATTCAATTTTTAGTTAAAATGCGAAAATTTAATTACGGCACGGTGAGACCTTATAGAATTTTATATTAATTTTATTCTAGATTAAATAATATCGTCGTCACGCGTGGCTGTAAGAAACGACGCTACGTGTTATATACTTTCGTTTTATGTTAGTAATATTACAAAAATGTTAAGGAAATATAATAAAATAAATTCTATTATGCCATTACGAGCAATTAGAGTAGGACTCCTTTCAGGTTCAAACTCTCGAATTGTGCACAATTTCTAATTTATAAAACTTACGAATCTGTCGATTTTACCTGACAAGCAGAGTATAGTAGCCTAATCGCGACCTCAGATGACATCTTATACATCTATTAACAATAAGTTACATTTTTTCAATACACTTGTATGAATACTGCATTGATTAGTCATTTGGCGGAACAAAACAAACCTTTGTGACAAAAATTAAGAAACGTCTTTACATACGTATAATAAAAGAAGAAATTACAAATGTCTATAATAATACTAGGAATTTAGTAAGATAACCAATTTATTTTAAAGCTTTATGAAACATTGCTTTGCAACAGGAGATACCGTACACAATTTGGCGAGTATCTATCAGCTGTGATCAGAGGGTTAGCCTAATCGTATACACTCGCTAATTATCTTAGTAATTATCGGACGTTCTTCAGTCCATCAGTTTGAAACCTGTAGCTATCCTGTGACGAGTGGAACGAATATCGACGAGAGACGCTCTAGGGCCAAGTGACTTCTTCCAAACTGTCCGTAGAACAGGGTCCAGACAGAGGATCGCGAGAAATGAGAATAGAGCCCAGCTCGATCTCTCTAGCGATGTAATCGCTCGAGGTGGATCGAACGCCACGGCCGAAAGACACTGACGATATATTTTAATGCATTAATAGAGACGGCAGGGAAAAAGTGAATCCATCGAAGCAGCGCAATCCCTGGGTCGGCCCCCTCTCATCGAGGGAGGATCAGAGAAATTTATAGGGTGTTCCAGGAGGTATCCGCGCTTCGCGCAAATTTATTGGCACGTGCGATGCGTCACGGAGAACTACGTTATAGCACGGCTACGGATCGATCAATTTGCCACGGGAGTTATAGGTTACCTGACAGACGCGCATCTTTAATCCCCCGGACCGACTCTCGACGTGGGAAAAGTTATAAAACAAATAAGCCCGGGCATATCCCGATGAGACTCGCGTGTTATAGTCCCGCGTAAAACGCCAAGGTTCGTCTATGGTAATGGGAATTTATTATCGCGATCGAATAAATTAAATTATCGCAAGTGGTGGACGACGAAGATTGCGCAGGCAGACACCTCGGTCGAAATTGTTCGTAGAGAAGGGGTAGTTTTTCGAAAATTTCCTCTTGACATGTATATATTCCTTTCCTTTTCATTCCAGATACTCGTGTATTCAAGGTGAATAGGTTGATGCGAGTAGATTGTCACAGGAATTTTTATTTCGTTCCATACTTCCATTAATTTGTATCTAAATGTAGCAGAAATAGTTAGTACTAATTATTTGATAATTTAGATTTAAAACAATTTTTTTCATACTCGTAAACCGATTCTTTTCTAAATCATTGTTTTAAAAACTTTCATTAAAAATTCTCCGTTCAACGCTATATTTTAAACACTCGTCTTTACGATTTTTTTTCTAATACATTTATAGACAGTTTCCCTTATTCTATTTTTTAATGCTTCTACTTTTTTTTTCATTCATCGGTGATGGGTTTAGTGTTGAAGAGCATTGGCATAAGTATAGTTACATCCTTGTATTAATTATCTTATATTTCCTATTTTCCTGAGAATTTATATTAATTACATCAAAATCTGTCGCATCCTTTCCTTAACTGGTAATTTACATACCTAGGTTCAATTTAAAAAAAAGTCTATCTTTAGCAACAATTACAAAATAAAAAGCATGGGACCATTAATTTTACTCGATTTGGTGATTCTAATATTAATCCAATTTTAATCACAAATTTAAAACACCCACACTCTTTCCTTAATTAATAATTTTCATATTCAATTTTCAATTTCAAAAGAAGTCTTTGCATAAATAAATAGTCTGGAACTATTAATTTCACTTGATTTAGGCATTCTAATATTAATCCAATTTTAATTGCAGATCTAAAACAACCGCACCCTTTCCTTAACTGATAATTTTCATACTAAACAAATATATCTAGGTTCAATTTCAAGAAAAATCTTTTCTTATTCATCTTCTTTCATCTCAAGTGAAATAGAAAGCCTGGAACCGTTAATTTCACTCGATTCAGCGATTCTAATGTTAATCCAATTTCAATCCCAAGTCTGGCGATATAGAATAAACATTTCCACCCCATTCAGAACGCTCCACTCAACGCGTCTATCGATCAACTCCACCCCGATTGCACCCCCGAGTGACAAATCAACCCTCGTAAGGAGCCCGAAAAGAAAGCTCTGTCCCGTATCCTGATTCCCTCGGTCGGTGAAAAAATAATTACCAAAGTTAGCGAAGAATTTCCGTCGTCGATCGAGCGCGGTGTTATCGGCGAATAAGCGAGCGTAAAACGTGCGTGAGCGTGCGTGTGCGTGCTAGCGCGAGTGGGGGCGCAAGTGGCCGTCTCTCCGTCCTCCTCGCTGGAAATTTAGAGAGATTTAAAACGCTAGCTGGAAGTATTGCTCTGTTCCCATTTATTGGCACGTGCGATGCGTCAGGAGAAAACACGTTACGGTACACTGACTGATCGGTTTGGCGGGAACACGTCGAACTTTCCACGGTGAAAGTTCGATCGGGTCCGGGCTGCAGCGAGCAAATGCACGCGAGGGTGCATCTAACGGATTGCGTAACGGCTCGAAACACCCCTCTCGTTCGCCTCGCGTGGATACGGAGTCATGACAGTTCCTACCATTTTTGTTTCGTACCTCCTGCTCTTTTCCGCCCGGGAGACACACTTGGGAATCCTCTCCCTCTCTCGAAACTTGGGATAAATTGTTTCCGTCCGTTACGCGGCTTTCAGCGGAATGTAGACGTTGAAGCCGTTACGTCGTTGCCCGTCGAATTTTCAGCAATTGAAATCGAGCCGGAAAGGATATGTTTCCTTCTACTATTTTTCCTTTTTTCTCTCGGTTTTCCTTTTTTTTTTTTTTTTAATCGAACGTCGGAGGAACGCCGGAGGTGTCGTTCAGAGGAATTTCGGTATTTCCGAGGAAGCGAAGGCGAGTAGAGTTTCCGGTGTTACGGCTGGGTTAAAGTAATTTAGTATTCCGGGAAGAAAATATGAGGTGTGATAAGAAAAGGTGAAAAACGAGAGAGAAAGGGCGCGAGAAAAGACGGGTGCGAGTGTGTGCGGGAGAAAAAGGTGAAATAGAGGAGTCGTGTGGCGGAGTGCATGGATGTACGTGGAAGAGAGACGCAGCCATCTTAGAGTGAAATAAATTAACGCGCAGGATAGGTATGGTTAGACGGGAAAATTTTCGGAATATTCCTGGATAATTTAACTTTCGTGCTTCGAGTATTATATCGCAACGCTGCGAGTGCAGTTGATACGGGGTGTAAATGATGTAAGAATTTCCACGGGTCAATTACATCGTGAATAATGATATCACAAAATTAATTTACAAATTAATTGCGTAGTTCCTTCGTTAGAGGAGTTCGATATTAAAAATTTCAAGTTTTAATGAATTTAGAATTTTTAATTTATTGCTTCTACCTTGATTTTTTATTGACTGGGCCCATCTTGGACCCAAACGGTGTTTACAGGGTGTTTTTTATTTCAATCATCACTAGTAATAAGGATGAGTAATAAATAATTTTCATTATAATTAAAAAAGAACGCTATATAACAGTATGTACAACAAACCTATAAATAATTTTATATATATAAAAGTTATTCCATTTTTCATACTGATCTATTTTCTAAACTACAGTTCATTTCAAACAATATTTCAAATTGAACCTATCCTGTTTGAAGGAGGACATATTCCGATGATCATAAATTTTCGCTAAGTTCAGATCGAATTTATTGACCTATAATACTCTGATCTTCGAATATTGTCCAAGGTCAGGTATGTACATGGAAGTACGAGCTTTCATAGTTGTAGTAGAGAGAGTAGTATCGCTACCCAGGACATAGGATCATTAGTCAGTGACATATTAGCTAATTAACATCAAAACTACCGATCTTTAATGGATACCTAAACATAGTAGACATAGACAACAGTAATTTCAGTGATACGACGATAAATAAATATACTAATAACAATCCTGTCTCAACACGAGACGACGTTAATTTTTCCAAAATTCCTAGACAAGTTCTCCCGACCGGTTCTACGACCCAAACCTACACAAAATCCCCGCGTAATCCTCGGGACCTATTCAGAATTAAGAACCAAGGACCATCTTTCTTTCGAAATACTTCCAAATCTGTAAAATCTACGACGAAGTCTGGACGATCGTTTTTCACGCGCCGCGAAAAGGCCCGACAGAATTTCGGCGTGACGCCCTGAAAATTACACCTGCGACCATCGACATCGCGAAAGGGTGGTTGGGGTGAAGCGAACGGGATCGCGGGTGAAAAATTAATTACCCCGCGCATCTGTTTTTCCTTGGGATTTTCGGAAACTGGCCGTGATCGATTTTTCACCCGTGCAGAAGTCGCGTCGTCGATCGAATTACCCTCGCCGGCCGGCCATTGTGCGCGCGCGAGTGGATCGCGCGCATTCGTAATTCGTCGCTGGCCGCACTTAGCCGCGCTAAATTGCGTTCGCGAATCTCGTTAGCGCGGCGCGCTTCTGGCGCGCGTCATGTTCGTTTGGCACGCGTGGAGGGAGTGGGCGAAACTTGGAAGGTGGCGGCCATGATTCTCGGGGCCGCGAACGGGCCGGACATCCGGCGGGAGATCCGCAATTAAACGCGGACGGGAAATCGTGTTAGAATTTCACGATTCGATTGAAAACGATTGGATCGACCGGCTGCCTTGATCTGCTCCCGAAGAAGCTGATTTTTTTCCCAACGCGCCGCGGTTTTTGTCCGTTCTCTCCTCTTCAGCGAGACGGTGTTTAGACTGCCAGGGGTTGATTCACCCTCTGTGCTTTCACCCCGTTCCTATTTGCTTTAAGGCGAACCAGTGGTGAGAATTATGTCGGTATTATCCCGAGTAACTGTACCTTTAGTTTCTTCCTTTGTTTTCGATTTCGTGTATAGGATATCGTCGTATTTATAGAAGGTATTAGGTGAAGCGACACCGTTTTCAAAAATATTTTAACATATTCGTTACAGGTGTCGTAAAATTCGAAGAAAATATTGGAAAATTAATTATAGGTTCAAGTGGTATATTCGAGTATTTAATAACAGGAGGCGAAGATCGAGAGATGTTTGGTAATTCGAGTTTCGACATTCAATATTAATCTAGTTTCACTTCAGAAATGAGATAATGAGTCACTTATATAAATAAATTTCCTTTTTCGACGAGAGTTTTAAGAAATTTATACGTAACAGAAATATAAATTTTCCGAATTTCATCACAGTCATCCAAAACATTATCCCAGTGAATATTCCACTAAAATAGGACACAAAATTTCAGTACACGGATACAAATGACAAATTTCCTAATAACCCGTCAGTGATAAATCGGCACTTGAACCCAAAATATTTCCCGTATTTCATTCCTCATTTTTTTAGCGAAGATAGCAAAGTTGTGAATATTTAGGAGCTGAAACAAATGCAATGACGAGATGCTGAATCGCTACAACCCCTCGATCTAAGAGACGACACCTCGTTCTCAGCCGTTCGAGTCGGTTGTTACACGAGACGTGGAGCAATCATTAAGAACCTGACTAATCAGCACAGCAAAAACGAGGCTGTATAATTCGACCGGTCGCAGACAATAATCTATAGCAGACCGCACTTTGCCGCGCTAATTTGCGCTTGCGAATCTCGTTAAGGTAACGCCGCCAGTCGAACATGTTCCAGCAATTTCGGCACGATGTACATGAAAGGGAGAATCGCTCTATGAACCGGCGGAACAATGAAATCTGCAATTAAGCTGAACCGGGAAAAGTAATATGCGCGTTACATAAATTGGAAAATCTGGAATCTGTACACGACCGAAAGAGCCGTTCAGAAACGTTCCAAATAATTTTTACCAGCCAGCTACAGGGCTGGCTGGGTGAACGCCCCCTGCGCGCCATGATTTTCGTGATTCAATCATGAATCCGTGCTCCGCGTCGAAGCGCGTCGACGGAGGGACAGAGAACAAGAGAGAAAAACAGAGAGAGAGAGAGGAAGAAAAAAAAAATCCCACGAAAATGGTCAGTTACTAAGGTAACATGCGGTGAACGGCGAAGAATCAAAGTCTCCAGACCCGAAAGACGTACGCGTCGCGACGCCTAGAAGGAGGAACAATCCGTCCCTTCCCTTTTTCGATTCCAAAAATTTCCGTCCAATTTCGAAGAAATAAAAATCAGCCGATGATTCGCGGTACCGCTG
>NIJG01000061.1:829732-840071 GCA_002201625.1 Euglossa dilemma
GGCGGGGGCGGGAGGGGTGGCGCAACGCGCTTTTAAATTCTCTGTCACACGGAAACCGTGGAATCCGTCTTAAGCCGCGTTCACCGTGGCCCCTTCCTTTTTTCTCCCGCGGTCGAGGACGCTTAATACCCTAATTAATGTAATTTGGTTTCTATACCGACACAACTCCCAACTGTCCGACCGAAACCGTTCCGTACACCCTCCCGATGTCCTCCTCCTCCTCCACCCTCGCGTCACCCTCGCCCCCGTGTCTCCTATACAACGTGTCTCTCTAGCTGCTGTATATCCCAGCGCCAGCCATCGGGTCACCCCCTTTTCCGGCCGCCGAACGGCCCGACGGTCATCTAAACTTTTCCCGTAATTAGTTATAAATTTCATTCGCGTTCTACGTAACAATATTCGTGCGCGACCTCGCCGGAACACCGTGTACCGGTGTGTACGTGCGAGAGGCCGCCAGGGGCGGAGAGGAGAAGAGAGGAAAGGAAAAAGAGACGGAAAGCAACGGCTGTGAGCCGGCACTGGGGATACAGGAGGGTTGGCGGTGGTCGAATAGGTGCGAGAGAAACGAGCAGAGAGCGAGACAGAGAGAAAGAGAGCGAGAGAGAGAGAGAGAGGAGCGAAGCAGGTAGTAGGAGTAGGTCGAACGGCGAAAGAGAGGAGGGTGGAGAAAGTGGCATGGACGAAGAGGTGGAAAACGGAGATCGGGAAAAAAGGAGACAGAGGAAGAGAGACGGGAGGAGGGTAGGTGGTAGAAGGAGAGGGTTACAGTGGCGAGAAAGAGAGGAAGGAAGAGAGAGGGTGGTTTCTGGTTGCCGCCAGTGGCGCTGGGTAAGCCGAGCGTTGCAGTGGGGAGAGTCGCAAGAATGGTGGTGGAAGTGGAAAGTAGAGGGGAATATTGTAGCCGGGGGTCCGATAGGAGAGGGTTGAAAGAGGCTGAAGCTCCGCCGCCGGCCGGGAGGGGGTGCACTAACGAACGACGAACGAACGGCGAACGAACGAACGAACGTACGGCCACGGATAGAAAGAGAGCAGGACGGAGAAAATTCGAGCCCTCTACACCCTCTAGCCGCGTCAGGCCGACGTTTGGTGGGGGTGGCGGCCATTTTGCCGAGCCGCGAAAAACAGCCCTACCACGAGATAGCGCGAAGGGGGTTCCGCCGCCGACCCCGCGATCCTTCCAAAAGCCCCCGCCGCCCCCGACCAACCCCTTCGTTCACGCCCTTACTCTTTCTCTCTCGAGTTTCTGTCTACCCTTCGCGGAACACCGTCCACCACCCCCTCTGCCAGCGGACGTGTGTCGCACACGGACGAGCCTCGCTCTCTCGGCCGCTCTTATTCCCTTCGTTCCCCCTCGCGATCCTGTATTAAGCGCAAAATGTGCACGAACATTAGGCACTAACGTTTTACTTTAAAAATACATTCGTGTTTGGCAGATCTCCGGCTCCCTTGCTGCCCTCTCGGGCTTTTCCGCGGGGTTCATTGTCTTCTCGAGGATGCATCTCGGTTAGGCGTGCGAGAAACGGCTTCCCTTTTCTTTCGCTCGGTGTTTCTTTTCCGCTCAGGACCCTGGAGGATGTCGGTGATAACGCTTCCGGTGATCGGGAATTAACCCTCGGACCCTAGCCGCGAATTTACTATTTCGATAATCGACTTAAAAATATATACCCCCCGCGGTGGAAATTACGCGGCCGAACGCGAGGCATCGAACCCGAGGGATGGTTATCGGATCAGCGAAATAATCGAAAGGTGTATCGAGCCTGGTTCAACCCGGGCTACTCTAATTACGAATCTTTTCTTCCCCGGCGCAGGCCGGGCAACCCCGAGGCCTACCGCGATTCGACCGGCTGTAACTCGATTTGGAAACGGACAGAAGAGCGGACAGGAACATGGCACGTAATGCATACGCGATACTTAATTAACGCGTCGCCCGTGAAATCGAAAGTCCCCGTGACCCACATATTCGGGGAAATTAAATTATTGTTATTTTCGGAATCACCTGTTGGCAATACTCCATCTGATAATATCCAGCGAGCCGCAGAAGCGACGCGGCCTGGCCCGATATATCGTGCGCCGCGTTGCTGATTTTTCGATATTTTCCCCGAAAACTTTGACACCCGACAAATTACGGGTATTGGCCGCTTTATCGGTGATACCGCCGGCCCCCGATATAATTACGTAATGCCGATGATTGTTATACTGTTTACATTATTACCGGCGTTCCCGGCTATTTATTTCGAACGCAACACGTGGCGCGTTTTTGCTTTTCGCCTTGTCCCGCTCCGGCCTGTCCCGTGCCATTTTTCACCACGCTCGCACCACGTTGTCCACCGACACCGTGCCTTTGATCATGTGTTCCCGTTCGATCCGACACCCCCGCCAGCTAGCCGCCGCTAGGGGTGGACCGCCAGCGAGGGTACGATTGATTTTAATCTCGAAATCGAATTCGAATTCGAAACCAGTCGATCTCTCCTTCTCTACCGCCCCTTCTTCCTTTTTGCCCAGATTTTTTCCTCCGGTGGTTTTAAACGATCAAACATCGGGACAGCCGGTTTTCATTTTGATTTTGACTTTGCTTTCGGTTAGTCGCCGGAAAAGACGCGAATTTTTGTTAATCAGAAACTTGAAATTAATTTTCAACTAAATATAATAGTAAATTACCGAAAAATGTTTTGGAAAGTACAGGAAATATAGGTAATCGTTTGAAATTAGTTTTAGTTGATGGGTTTATGGTTTTAGATATAAAGATACGAGAAGTAGCCGAGGGATGTTTTGTTTTTAATGCAATTTGTTATTCCACCGGCGGAAAGATCGAGTTTCGATATTGCATTTTTCGCTGTTGCGTCGGTTCCTTTTGAGACGGGTTTTTTATTTCTCGGAGAAAATTGAACGCAAGGTCAATCGATTCAATCAAATCTATCAACTCGTTCAAACATGGGAGGCTTTTAGTTTCGACATCAAATATTTTACACGTGGCACAAATTTTTTCCGATACTATTTTTGTCGATAAAAATCGTCCAAAAAATAAGGTAATTCGATAAAGTCTACCAATTCCATCAAGGATAGGTCACTTTCGATTTCGATGTTCGATCTTTTCGTACGCGCTGTTGTTAAATATTTTCTCGGATAAAAATCGAAGAAAAAACCGATTCTCTTTCTCCCGTCGAACATCGCCTGTAATTTTAATACCGTACGTTTTCCAATTTCTTCCAAATTCTTCTCTATTATTTCGTTATTATTACGCCCGTTCGAACCCCTCGTGTCTCTAATATCTACCTCAAACATCGGATCAAATTCGATCGAGCGAGTCTCGAATTTTCGCTCGTTATTTTTCCAAAGTTCGCGGCCGATCGGGAAATACGCGCGTAAAAAAATTTCTCGAAATTTTAAATCCATCGGCAGCTTTGTCGCGTTTGGCAAAGGAATTTTTAAGTGTAGTTTATTCAACGGAATCGTTGTTATCGAGTGAAATTAAAAGTAGATCGCGCATAATGCGATACGTATGTTAAATAATATTTGCATACATGCGTATTTATTTCGACGTTTGTACACTGATTAATTAAATCCAAATGTATTAATTTCCGACCATTTAAATATACCCTCGTGCCACTCTAAATATTTAAAACCAGAGGCAAGGTACACGGCACCAAAACAATTTCACCGAGGGAAAAAAGCGCGAGTGTGTGCAAATACTTGTTGCATCCGCCGTAATCCTCTCGCTGAGATCTTAAAGACGGTGATTTTTACCCCACGGGTCGCCTCTTCAAACTAACCTTCTGCTCCACCGTATCCCCGTATAATTAAACCAGAAAAATGTATTTCAAACTCCACCGGCGTTTAATCCAATTTCTACCACTCAATTCCGAATCAAAAGTAATCTCGATTAACCCTTGGTAACATCGAGCAATTTCCAAGTTACGTACCTATACGTCTATTCTTTTAAATTTTACACATACGTTAAATTTCCAGTCGTGCTTCGAAGATATACGAACGAAACGATTATTAATCTCATAGTTACATCGAAAATTTGTTTCGATATAAAGATTCGAATCGAAGATAATACCAGTAAATTTTTTAGAATTTTTCGATAATACGATATCAAGATATTAGGGAAAATGATTGGTTATTATCCGAATTAGAATGCAAAAAGTATTCGCAAGTTCTGTAAGAACAAATCAAAGACTTCGGAATGTTTTATTTTCCTTTTTTCCGAAAAATCGATAAAATTGACAAGGGTTTGTTTGGATATGAAGCCATCAATTATAACAATCCTCCTTTTCTCTGTAGCGAAAACAGAATTCCAGTTCCAAAGCGAAACTAACCGCCAAACCAATTGAACAACAGCGACCCGATACTTAACCTTTCGAGGATGATGTTTGTGCGCTGTACTCTCGTGACATATGACTTTGTCGAAAAAAAATGTTTCAGAATTTATTTACTTCGTACCACAGTGTTTCTCAGTCTGCTCGCTGCATCCGCACGCTTTAAATTCGCGATCGTAAAGAAAACTTTTATTTAAAAGTACTCGAATCCTAAATAATTCGCCAATTAATTCATCTTTGGTCAATCTTAACCCTTTGTACTCCTATATTGAGTGTGACTCAACATCAGGAAATTGAATTGCTTTTTCCTTTATCTAAATTGCCCTATTTTTTATTCAAAGTAAATTTCTACCCCATATCCTACACGTCTCTTCATTTTTCATCGCGTGTCTTTTATCTCCCGCATCTAGAAGACGTTTTCTCATCTACGTAGTTTCAAACAGTCCTGATTGCACTTTTGTATAATAAATATTCTTCCACCATTTACGTTTCATTTCATTATAACTTCTAAACAATTTCAAATAACACGCGAAACACTAGGTTTACGAAACCTGTCAATTTGCCGAGTGAGTTGCTCTAATTATACAATATTAATAGATTTAATCAACCTATATTAAGTTTGTTAATATTAAACTCGTGGTCTTCTTTTCAAAGAAAATACATAAATCTGACGAGTCTCCATAAAGATAGGTACACAAAAAACGTGCGTAAACCCAGTGTTAAAAGCGTGGGGATCTCCTGGCAACAAAATAGAAATGTACTTCGGAATGCAAAGGGTTAAGAACCTGTACCGTAAAATACCAGTACAAAAAAGAAAAAAGATTATCCCTGGAAGAGTGAAACCGGTCGAAGTGGAGGGTATCGATGAGGGTATCAGGAATCGGGTCGCGTGTCAGCCATCTCCTTTATTCACCGCGGCAGCATCACCCTTAACCCAGGGAACCGGTGGTTGAATCGGCGTGGAACAGGTCCTACCCCCGATCGGCGCGCCGCCACCGGCCAGCCCCGAAAGCCGCAGGTGCAACGAGCGAAAAATTGACGCCGTCCCCCTAACGCGCCGGGACTTTATTTGGAGAGGTTTCGCGCGGCGTTACGCCGGAGCAAGTGGTTCCTCGGGAGTGCGGGCGGGTAGGGTCTGCGCGCGTGGAAAATAGGGATATATCCAAGGCTCGGCGCGGCGTGGCGCGGGTGGAAAAGTGGAAAAGGGAGGAAGAGGCCAGCCGGAGGACAATCGAATTCGTAACAGCCGTCTCGGACGGCTCGTCGCACCCTCTCTCTTATTTTCTCCCCAAGTCCCCCGACGACCCACCCTCTGGCATCCCCCTGTCGCCCCCCTTTCCTTCGAGCGCTTTTCTACGACTCGCTTTCCCAACCGGGATATCCCCTCCCCGCGGCTGCACGCAACCACGACGCCCTCTTCCTCCGATCTTCCGAGCGAGCGAGACGCGCCAGAGGATTCGCTCTGGACGGAGGGCATTACGTCCAATTACAAGAAGCTTTCAGCAGATCAAATTCGGTAGCGTGGCGGAGTTTTGATCACGACCCAGAAGAGCGGCCTGGATCAATTGGAAACGAGGCGGCATCCCTGGGTAAATTCGTTTGCCGGTAAGAGGGTGACCGGCCGCAACGGGTCCTTCTTTCTCTCCTTTTGATCGACTCCGACGGACCATGCCGTAGTTGCCGTCCCTTCGACTTTATTTCGCTCCGCGGCTAACGGCTCGACCGATTGGAAACGGACGCGACCGGGTACAAGCGTTCACCCTGTCCCCCGCTCGCAAGCTTGCTCGCTCTCTCTATCCTGTGCGCGCGGAGCTTTTGTAGCCGCGCTGATCGCTGAAGCGCGTGGTCGCCCCGATACACGCGTATGATCCGCGGGAAACGCGCACCGCGCTCCGGCAAACGCTTCCAAAGTTCCTTTGTGTTTTCCACCGTTTCCCGTCTGGAAAGGGTATCCGATATCTCTTGTCGCGCGCCGCTGAGCGTGAGAGAATCGCGTGCGTGATGTTTGGTGAAGTGACCAGAGTTTCGGGAATTCAGTCTCGATTTTTACTATTTTTATAGTTAAATTCCGACTACCTAAAACAGTTTACTCTGGAATTATCGAGGAAGTTGAAATGATTTTAAGTAGATAAAAATATAATTACAGAGAGCATTTATTTAGAAAGCGATGCAAGTCTATCCTTCGTTATCCGTTTTATTCTAAATTAATTGCGAATTATGCGATATCTTATTTTTTCAAAAAGTGAACCTATGCCTCTTGCTACAATTATTATCGTTTATGTATAATTGCCAATTTAGCGGAGTTAGTTTGCCGCTGTTTTCCTTAATTTGGAAGTGAGAATTAGTAATTTCGGGATTTGATAATTCGATAATTCGTTATTGCGGAAATTTGAGAATTTGGTAATTGGGCAATTTCGTCTAAAACGAATAATAAACGAATGAAATTTTGCGACACGGTTATGTTAGGTTGTGTAGTGGTAAGTTCATCGTATAATCCCCAATTTTAATAAATGCATGCGAAATTTCGCAATTTATTCTACACTGTAAAAATTGCCATTTTCAATAGGTGAACGAAAAAATTGATCGCCAAATACACGGTTAGGAATTTGGCAAGGAATAGATGACAAAATTCGAGGGAATCTTAATCACTACGCCTGGCGAAATGGAAAGCGTGCAGCGCGCCGTTGTAATTGGAGGAAGAGTAATAATCTCCGCTTTTATTCGAGTAAAATAATTGTTTTTATTACCGGCAAGATGAATGTGTTCTTTGAAAATATAAAATGAGGGGCGGTCTATTCCAAGTTTGCTCGAAAATTGGTAATTGGGAGATATTCGTTGATTCCTATTATCATGGATTTTGGAGCGTACCTAGCACTCATTAAAATTTGTAATCGATCTTTATTTTCCTATGTAGACCGCATATTCGACTAGAAATATAAATCGTTGTATTATTTATAAGATTTCGTCCACTTATTCCACTATAATTTTATACATATTTATTCTGCATTCGAAAAGAACAAATACTAACATATCTTTATTTCTATTTTCAGAATCTCGTATTACAAGGGATTACAAGGGACTCGACGACACCAGGACAAGACCAATGCGAAAACATCGCGTTGAAATAAGTGAGTCAGGAAATTCAACCGAATCAAAATTCATTTTTGCTTTTAAACTCTATACTATATTCTATAGTAAAAAATTTATTCCTCATTTTTATTACATTTATTTATAAAAAATTACATTTCGTCGATTTAAATAGGAACTCGCGGGAAAAAGCAGCCGCGAATCAGCGTAAAAACGAAATTTTGGAAATAATCAGCTCGCTGGTGAAATAATCAATGGGGAAAAACGATTGTAAGGAAGATACGCGGTTCCCCAGGATCCTTCAATCCCATTTTCATCGACGGAAACCGCCCCTCTGAATGCCTAACTCTCGTTAATACCGTTCACCGATTATCCGGTTGTTCTAAACGTCACCGTTTCAACTTGGAATTCCTCTAAGCCGAACGAAAATGGCGCGCGGCCGCGGCCGGCCGTTATTCCGAAATTCAATCACGCGGCGCATTGTGCGCTTCTGAGAACAAATTATGTTCCTCCGTTAATTTCGCGCGGTAGCATAATGCATAAACGGGCGGAAAATAGCGCCTTTTATCGATTGCTAAAACCGAGCGGGGCCAACGTTTCTGCCCGGCCGGTGCACTGTAACCGTGTATTTCCTGCAATTCCCTCCGGGATAAACACGTTTATTCAGATGCTAGACATTAGCTTGAACAACGCCGACAACTACGGGGGTCGTCATGAAAATTACCTATGCAGGGTAGAAAATTACTTATGCAGGGTGGCCAGTGGGCGGTGAAGAGACGCGGGACGATGTAAACGCTCAACTACCGTGGAAAAATGAATGTGCCGTCTGCACGGGGATGAGTTATATAGATTGAAGTTTCGGAAAAAGTTCGTTAAAAATGGCCAAGAGGAAGCGGACGCGCGCGTCCGCGCCCCGCTCGCCGGGGGTTGCCACGCGCGCGCGTGCATCCGTAAGTCGACGTTTACAAACGACCCTTTACATTTGTCGCCGCCGTGAGATATGTCTTATGACCGAGAACCGCGGAAAAAGACCTGTCTTTTTTGCGAAATGTAAGCGTTTCGCTTAACGTTTCTCTCCGCTCTTTTTGTAAACTCGCGAGATTCTGGGCTATTCCACCCTGTTCTTTTCCCCTCGTTTAATTCATGGACGCCACGCTCTCGCGTTTCCCGAGCTATTTCCCAGGCTACGCGAATTCGTCGATCGAAAATCTTGGATATTACGCGTTGGTTGTTAATTTTGTCTGGAATAGCTCGTTAGACTCGCGGAATGGAAATCCGGTCGGACAGAGGCGTGGTTTATAGAGTAGGCTTAAGGTAAACACAAGGTGGCTCAGGTTCTTGGTTTATTTTCGTCTACGTCTTTCCGGTTCAGTTCTGTGTTGTCCTTCGATGTGTTAGGACGAGAAGCTCGACGCGTGACCGACTTTTTTGCTGGTTATGGCACGCGCCATCGCGACTGCATCTTCAAAGATACTGGCACGTATGTATACGTTTAGTTTTCTTTAAATTTTGATCATTATTAGGATAAAGGAAATTAAATAGGAAATAGATCCCTCGATAATAAAATAAAATACATTTGCTATTAGCTCTGTAATCGCTGTTACGAAATCATTGTAACGTTAATTTAAGAACATTCGTCCCAGAATATTTATTTTCTTGCAACAAAAGAGCTATCGAATTAGGTAAAGGATCAATGACTATTTTTAAACTTTCCATACAAAATTCCACATCGATATCCTCGCTTTGATCACTTTGGCTTCGTGATTTGTCTTTTGATACACGTATAATAAATTTTTCCACATTTCCTGTTATTCCATGTTCTTTTTCGAGATATCTCTCGTTTCCTTTCCGTGATAGGTTTAGCGTTAAATACAATCGTGTCATTTTAATGCAACGTTTACTCTTTCCAGTATAACATCGAATTTTCTCCTGAGATCCCTGTGTCATCGCACCAAACAAGTCATCGAATTTCATAACTGAAGTATATTTAAATTAAAAGAAAATAGAAATCGTTCGCGTTCCTCGAAATTTTATTGCCAAAAAATCGCGTTTTACTATATCGATTTGCACCGTTCGATCTACGTGCAAGATCTACACACATCTTCGGCGTACACACACGGTTGTTAATCGTATAACGCGACGTTACGTTCCTAATGGTGGACGGCCTCCGCCCCGTGGATATCATCGAAATTCCCCGTCGCCCCGGACAATAAAGAGGCCCGGGCAGAAGGTTGGCGATGCAAAAGGCACGATAACGTCGCGGGAATTCAATCATAAAAACTCGAGGGTAATCGTTTCATGCGCTAAGTGGCCTCTGAAAGAAATTTCCGCCGGGAGGAGCGGGTCCAGAGGACGTAGAACTGACGCGCTTATCAGCAGCAAAGAGTCAAAGGACTTGGAAACATAATGGATCTGAGAATTTCTCGTAGTCCCTCGAAACAAAGTGCTGTCACGTGCCACGTGGCACCTAGACGACTACGACTGCTACTTGCCACGGTTGTTACCTTCTCCTCCGAGTGGACGACATCGGAAACCTGTCGGCCATCGCGGAATAGACGTTCAGCTAGCACGATAAGAATCGGGGAGAGAACAACCGTGAGACTTGATAAGGATGTGCACGAAAATTTGGAAACACGGTGCAAAAATCACATGGCGAATCGAGTATGTGGACGTTGATGTTCAATTAGGGTTGCGATCGTCGATCGATTTATCGATAAATAAGAAGCTTATTATGGAGGTGATTTAAGTTACGTATTTAACTTACGGTTAATTTATATATAACACGCTACTGTTAATTTTAACATTAATTACAATTAATAATCGGGACTGGGATATTAGGGCGCAATTGTACACCACTCCAAATTTAATATTAACCCTTTGTGGACGAGAAACGAAGATAACGATACATCGAGTATATACTAAATAATTAAAAA
>NIJG01000062.1:8645-21372 GCA_002201625.1 Euglossa dilemma
AAGTATTGTCATGCTATATTAATATATATTATTTAAGTACATACAATATGTACTCTATATATACAGTAATATAACAATATATAATATAATGTACAAAGTGTACACGTGAAGTATTGTCGTCATTTCTTAGGCATTTCCGGTAGTGCAAATGTTTCAAACAATATCATTTTAGTATTTAATGAGCTACATGTTCTCATATTCTTAAATCCCAAAAGATACTTTTTACTTCCAAAATATAAATTTCATTGACTAAAACTTTATATATCTTTCCCATCATCAACACGCTCTACTATATTATTCATCTTAAGGTCCTAACGCAATATTCACGGTTTCCCTACTTGCCCTGAGCTTTGCACCTTCATAAAGCTACGTATACACGAAGGAAAATGCTTAATACTACGATACTCTGCGTTTCTCGTTGAAAGATAAAGACATTATCTGTGAGTTTAAAATACTTATATACATTTCAACTGAATAATTGTATTTGTAGGATAAAAATTTGTAGAATAAGTGGATTGTTTGAACTTCCCTTCTCTCTCTACACACTCAGCTTTTTTGTTTACCTCTCACACGTCTCTTCTTCAGCACATATACCTCACGGCTTCTTATACCTCACTCAGAAACATATAAAACAAATGACAGTTGTCCATCGAAACCATCACTCGCATTATTGTCCCATTCTGCCCAGAAAAATCTCATCGATCGCGAATCTTACTGGTATCCAGAGGCCGCCATTGATATCTCGGTCAGTGGCAACTGAATATTTAGAATATCCCGCATGGCCCTTATCCTGAAAAGCTGCTCGCTGCCCGTGACACGTCGCCGCGGCAAGGATGCAAGCTCGTTGGTGCAACTGTACACCGGCACTTTATGCGTGCCGCGCATTGGAAGCCGATGCACGCCACGTTAAAGGCTATAACGAGTGCCCGTGCGCGGGCGATAATTGCAAGCCTCGCGTACACACGCGGAAAGCACGCGTGGATTGCGTTATGACATGATTATTGTAGGCCCGGCCAGCGGCGATACACCGTAACATCACGACAATACAGCCTCCAGCGATACGTCACGCTGTGTGTCTACTCCATACGCAATTACAGCGCGTTACACTTCGTCCATGCATATAAAGGCCACGCTGGGACGTTCAACGAGATTGTCCGCTGGTCAGAAAGCCTCGCGACAGTGGCTGCCAGTTTTTCATTCTTCCGAGCAACTTTCTTTTGCAGGAGACTAGTCAGGATGACGCGAAAGGTTACAATCTTGCCTCTAAGAAGGTTTATTTGTCATTCTATGTTCGCTTAACTGCTCGAGTTTTTTTTTAAATTATACAGACTTCCCATTCTTGGGGATTTTCTCTTTTTCGGGGCTCTTCTTCCTCGATCGTTTACAAAATGATTATCATGGATTTATGATAATCCTTCTGTCAGTGGTTGATGAAACTCGTTGGATGGTAATTGCTGAAGTTCGTCAACGATCGGCATGCTAGGTTCCTGGAATGTACGCGATGCGTTTTTGGGAATGCATCGTATGAGTGTGTAGCGTGTATGTGAATGAATAAAAGGTGATTGAACGATGGAAACAGTCGGAGTGATGAACAGTAAGAGAATCGAGCAGTCATGGAATCGGTGTAATTGTTATTCCTTTATTTCTTCTTTCTTTTTACCAATCTATATTCCCGCCAAATATGTCAGTTTCTATTGAATATATTTATATAAATATGGACACTATTTCATTTATGGTAGGAGAGATTAAGAAAGTAATGATAACAGCAAAGGAAAATTGAAAAATAACCTCTTTGGTTTATAATAAAGTTAAGAGGAGAACATAAGTTTCTCGATTTAAAAGAAATTATTGGTAACAGTAATATTGCATCACTATCACGTTCATATTCCAATTCTCCTAATCTGCTAATTGTTATCACTTTCGTATAAGCTTTCGATTATTTTAGATGTTTTTAAGACTATTTTTATTCGGGCATGAGGCAACCATCAATTCAGCTAAGTTGTCGACGTCAATTTGGTTATTGGCCCTTCCAAAGTTACAAATACATCCTTCAAGAGATGAACTCTAAACTTATAGGATGAGAACAAAGCGAGAGAAAGTCGAGAAAAAGAATATTTATATTTTTTCTATCTCCCGATATACTAATATAATCACTTATATTATAATATATTTCGTTTCCTACTCTGACAAATGTACAAAATTAGTGAGAAATAAAACAATAGTAATATTAATCGAATTAAAAAATAATTAAAAGGAAGAGAATATATTATTTGATTAATTTCTTGATCTCCTCATTTTGGTAATGGTAAAAACAAGTTTATACCGCTTGCAATCCACGCTAGTGATTTCTACATTGAAATCGGTTTAACAGAATGTTTCAGTCTATCAGTTAATCCATCGAGATTTACCTGTAGGGAATGTAATTATATCGTACGTTCTATACCGGATACATTGTTTCGCTGTCCGGTTCAGCTATTCAGGATTCACGCCATTGAATACGTTACAGCAAATCGGTTATAACAAAGTATCACTTACACTCAATTTTTTATTACATTTATTACCACACTGGACATCCAATACTCTAAATTAATACCGAAATTCCCGATACTTCCACGCGATTTATATTTACAATTATCGTATAAGTGAAACTGTTTTCGACCAAATTAACGTCCACCATTATTTAGATAAAATCACAAATTGCTACTGCATAATATACAAATAATATAGAAATACCTTTTATTTAAAGAGAAATGTTATTTCATGTAGCTATTTATTTCTCTTGTCTACCCTAATCTTCTGTGACTTCATATTTGGGATCGCAGATGTTTAAGTAATTAATTAATTAAGTAATTACGTGTTATTTCACTTAGTTCTTTGTATTTGCTCGGTTTAAAAATTTTAAAACGAAATTTGGTACTGTTTATCCAAACAAACCATCGCGGTGAATATTATGTATACACATATACAAATATTGTGCATATATATTTTTTTCTCCGATTTTGTAATTAACTAATAACAAAACTGGAGCGTGCTTCGCTCCCTACGATTACGGTGAAACAGTCATTTCAAGAGCCAGGTCAATATGTCCCGACTTTCGTTTTACGAGGGTTAATCATTATGATTTCTCCGGAAAATGTTTCTCCAGCGCACACGACGAGTTAACTCGTCATCGCAAGTTTTCCATGGCACATGTAGAGTGCGCTTTCGGTAAACGAACTCCACGGTTAATGGGTTAAACAGTTAATGCCGATACAATGTTTACGCCAGTGCTTTATCGCTCTATTCCATTTGGCCTCGACGCGCTCTGTTTACTCTGTTCGTTACACGGAGCGATATAATTTTATGTGTAAATGTAACAGATGCAATAACGAAAATTCGCGTGCCAACCTTTACAATTGCACCAGAGAAGGTGGATATATTACTTTATGATATGCGATAATGATGAAATGATAAATCAGACTCCCATTTTTCCGCAAATGTAAATTCTTAGTTAAAAGAAAGAGGAAGAATAAAATGTAACTGACGTAAAGACACAAAAATTCACCACGAGCTTGACACGTGTTGTTTATGTTCGGTCCTGTCTACAAACCACGAATCTCACCCATGATACTCCTATTTGGCCCAATTTTCTTACCACGAGTCTCACACGATATTTTATAATAAGGTATTAACACTGACATCATTTCCGTGCTAGTGTTTTATCGTACTATTCCATTTGATCTCAAAGTATCCTGTTAATTCTGTCTGTTGAATGAGTGCAATGTAATTTTATTTGCAGATGCGATACTTTAAAATGATAATAAAAATTTTGTCTTTAAGATTTTATCACAGCGACTGGACTGTACCGTACACAATTGTGGTGTTAAGACAGAAGTATAATGGGTAATCTGTTCTCTCTACTCTTAAAATCTATATTTCTGACATTCAAGTTGGATAAGTTACGTCGAGTCTCATTGTATCACGTGTAGTATAATTAATATTGATCCTATGTTTACATCACTGCTTCATCGCTCTAATCCACGTCGATATGTCCCGTTCAGTCTCTTCGTTCCACCGTGGTGTATAATTTTATCTGCGAGACGACAGCTTCAACCAATACCGCACATTTGTCTGAAATATTTTCATTCCATTGTATTGGAAATATGGATCCATCCTACTGTCCGCAATTAGACCAGCTTTTGTTCTAAATATAAACTTCTAAACTTCACCCAGTATTTTATATATTATTAACGAAGACTACTTACACTAGTATACCAAAAGTATATCCAAACTTGCCAATAAATAGATATATTCACTAATAATAAAATTACCAAAAATACCACAGTTATATTATATTACAAATTTTAGGAAATCATAATGCAATACATGGAATAAAACACCCAGTAACTAAAGAGTCTACTCAACCACATCCATTCAATTGTGAGACTTCTACAACGCTGCACAATTGTATGGTCTTATCGAAGACTATCATAAATAAATGCCCAATAGTATAAATATTAAACCAGTAATATACTCGTAGTATAAAAAATTAAATTTCTCATACAGTTTTACTCTCATATCTTTTTACTCTAAGACATACTTTCCTCTTACACTAATTTACACGAACTAAAGCCATAAACCTCACTTGTGTCTCACACACGTTCATAGAACAACGAAAGCGACTCTCGTAAAAATAACCTTCATCAACCAAGAAATTGAAGAGATCGAGAAAGAACCGAGCACTTTATAAAGGCCACGGAAAAGACGTAAAATGATGGAGAGTCTTGCAGTTCATCGAGTGACGTCCAGGAAACTGGTATCATTCAGACGGAACCTTTTCCCGTGGACAACAGGTCGTGTAACACTCGTACACAGTGTTCAATTACGTAGTTTCATCGACGCGCAGGGCGCGCGGCACGAAACGAGGACGCAAATGGAAATCGCGTTGCAGGCAGATTACTTTTTATTCTGTTAAGCCGAAATTTCCTCCGAACAGTTTCAAATGACACGATAACACCGCTCAGCGAGCGCCAGGCGCTTTATTTTCGACGATTTGTCCGCTTCAATACGACCGGTTGGACAGCCACTGACGCATTCGAGCGTGCTTTAAATTTCATAGACCGTTCCTTTGTCTCACATTCTATGTGTTTCGATTTTTATTGAGAGAGAAAGAGAGAGAGAAAGATAGTTTGAAGATTTCAAGACCTACGCGTTATAGGGAGAATGCGAGATCTCATGATACACGATGTACATGATCGACATGACTCGTAATTGCCATTTGTTTTAATGCCATAACGTAAATAAAAAGTAGGAAACGATCACTATATTAAGAGTAACTGCGAATGGAATATTAAAATAAAATATTTACATCAAAAGTGTCAGCGAGCTTATAGAAATATAAGAAAAGTTTCGAATTGCTGTTAAAAAGAAAAAAAACATCAGAAAAATATCTTCGAGTGTAAAGGGTCAATTAATTAACAACGAGAATCGAAGTGAATTTTTAGCTTAATTCTGAGTTTATTAATGAAATTATCATTGAAATATAAAAATTGATAAGTCTCATAAGAACGCAGAGAGAATTTCCCTAGATATTGCTGAAATATGTAGGTAGAATTTATAATAGTAACTGGCTCAGGATGTATAATATCTCACTTTATCTTGAAGATAGAAAAAAATTTGTGTTTCACATTTGTATAATTGTATTTGTTTTATTTAAATAGAACCCCTATTTCGAAATTTTAAGAGATCCTGTGTAGAGCAGAGTTGGGATATCGAGTCAAAAGAATTAATAATTTCAGAAAGTTTTTAAATTTATCTTTCGAAGTCATGACTGGAAAATCGTTTGGGACGCAATGAAGAATTGTTGGAATATAAAAATTTATTTCGCTCCTTTTATGTTGAAATTAATAATTTTTAAATGCAGGTACCTCCATTTATTTATTAATTTATTTTTTGTATAAGATTGAATCGATTATTGTAGTTAAAAACGTGTAGTTTCGCTTTAAAGGAGGGTGAAATAGCATTTTTTAGACGTATGAAACTGCATGAAATTAATTCTAGAATATTCTTCATTCTACGCCATTTCGTTTTATCTCGTGACATTCTTTTCCGTCTCTAACCATTTTAAAGATACAACTTGCCCACTTGCGCAAGACATACTGCATATTGTGTGGAAAATGCGTTAAAATTGATGGAACCAGTTGATTTGCAATGTCGAATGGTATTTTTACTCGTTACTAACTAAATAACATTTTAGCACATTTATATTTATATTATAATTAAAGCACAGAAATAAAATTGAGAATAATTAAAAATAACTTAACAATTTAAATTTTGAAATATTAACAAAAGCCTAAAAATATTTACAATTAGGTAGATATATACGACAAATTAAAACTTTCTCATAAAAAAATCACAAATTTTCCAAATTCCTAACAGTTTAAAAATTCTTACAATCAAATGCAATATAAAAATATTGTAAAGATCAATTTAAGTTTAAAAAATTTATAATTGCCTGCAAATTCCTATTATATTGCAATTATAAATATTTGCAATAATTATATTGCAAATACCTTTAATCGATATATAATAAGAATATGAATTTATTTAAAATAACAAAATTAATGATATGATTCAGTGTGTTATAAATATTCCGAGATAAAGACTGACTTAAAAAACGATATAAATTTAGAAAAATTATTAATCGAGGAATTCTTAGAATTAAGTTCACGCTAAATATTCCAAGGCAAATTAAAATGAACTCGGTTAAAAGTCGAATAACTGTTGAATGCCAAAGCGAAAAAGTTCATCACAAAACTGTGGCATATTTTATCCGATTATAAATATCAAAGATAGAATTTCCTCGCTTTCGAAAGTCGAAATCCCCGTTGCGGGGGTTCATAGCATGCACCTTCAAAATTCATTCTGGAATAACGAGTTGCACGATATATGCTTCCTCGTTGCGTGTAATTGCAACGGGTTACAATTTATTCATTCATACCTGGAGCTCACGCTGGTATAGCGCGTAAATAGAAGTCGTACAGAAAATAAATTACCCTATGCATTAGTGTTAGAATTATACAGCTATTAAATAATTAAGTGCACGTGATTTTGAATTAATGTAATAGTTACTCGTAATTTGCCACTGCGATTAGGGCAATTATTTTCGAATTATACCGTCGATTGTGAATTGTTATAATTATTTCCACGAGCTAGTAATTTTCCGTTCAACGCTTTTATTTTTTAAAATACATCTTTCAGCTAAGTTTGAATACTATATTTCGCCAGTAAGTGTAACTACTCTCTAGAAACGGAATATTTACGAGTGTTACTCGAAATGGGGATACCACAGAAGTGAGTGAGATAGAACACCGATTAATTCTGTTTTTACCATCGACCATTAGTCGTATATTTATGGGCTGTTCGATTTTAATCGATAAATACGAATTACTCGTAATCAATCAGTCGTATAAAAAAAGAAAAATAGTTCTGATAAGATTCGAATAGGTTTGAAGGAAACACAAAATAGTGGAATTAATTCTTCTGTAGACAGATGCATAGAAATCGTGTAAGAATTATATGTATAATTTTTAATATACGATTAAATGCAGACGGTGATTTTAGTTGAGGTGGAAAGTTACTAGTTTGGGGAATGTTTTAATCTCCATATACTCCAGTTGAATTTTGGTTAAAAATATGTTAAAATAAATATTACTAGAATTATACGATAATTAAGAACCCCTAATATAAAAACACAGTTTTCAAATAACTATACCTTCATTTATTTCTCAAGTTTCTTATACTCCCTAAATTCTCACAATTTTAACATAATCTTAATAACAGAATCTAATGCGCATTTTTCGAACGAAAATTTCTCAAATCACCCAGAAGAAAAAAAGGAAAATTGGAAAAAATAATCGATGAATTAAGGCAACCTCAAAAGAAAGGTTACCGTCTCCTGCGCGCGCATCTCGCGCGTACAAACTCGCGCCATCTGCGGTTAGCAGGGTTCAACTAAAGGAGAAAGCAGTGCAAGAGAAAAGAGTGCGCAGAAAGAGCACGGAAAATAGTAGATGGAAAGCAGTACAGTGGCAGAATACACACGAAATAATCCCGAACCTTTGTGCACTCCTCTTTATGGGTCACTACGAGCCATGAAGAGAAATTTGAATCTCAACCTGTAGGTTCCTATCTAGAGTTTTCTCATTCTGCGTTAGAATTCTTTGCATATTTTTATGCTCGGAGCGCGCGTAAATATTTTCAGAAAGGAAACGAAGAAAACGAATATCCGATGTTTGTTTATATTACTGGAGAAACGGTAGTGTGATAACGTTTGATGGCTATGTGTGACGAAATTGAGAGAGATGATTTAATATGAAGATTTTCATATGTCCATAATTGGAATTTATTGATATTCATTTATGTGCCTTATAATAAATCAATGTGTTGATTTAATTGGCAGATATTATATTATTATTTGGAAGATATTGAAAATATAAATGGTATAACGCAAAAATATTGAAAGCCTTGAATTTTAGAGTTATTCTCACAATGAAATAGTTGGTGTAAATCACTTGTTTCAATTATTTATCCTTTCTTAATTTTGTTGTATCTATTTAACACTATGCTATATCTGTATATATGTATTATTAAATTTTTATACATAGCCTGTCCCTATTAATCCTCTAAACTCAAGCTTATTTCGAATCAAATTGAAACTCAATGAACCGAATTTCTAACAACAAAATATTCCAATTTTGAGAATATAATGGACGTTATTCATTTGTTTCTTTCTCCACATGCGTAATTAACGCCACTATTTATAACAATCACGTCTTGTGTTTAATTACACGAAGCCGTTGACGAATTACGTGTAATGGGACAAGTGCATGTACTGCGTGGAACATGAAATTTTTCTCGTGTCTGACGTAAAATAACAACGGCAGGGCGAAGTAGGTGCGAGCAGGAACATACGCGAAGCCGGAACATGCGTGAAATAATTTCAAAAAGTCATACTGGCGAACGTGACGAAAAAGGCGGTGCGCACCGTGGCGCCATCACAGTATGGCGGACAAGTTGTCACGAGGATTCACTATTTTTCATTACTTCGCGGAGCGTGTTCTTGCGAATTGCACGGAGGACACGGTGGTCCGGAATATTACATGAATTCAATTTCGGTTTCGTTCAAATTGCAGACGTATAGCGCGTGTGATTTTCACCCCTTGCTTAAATTGTTTGATGGTTTGATTTTGGAGGCGAAGAAGGAAAGGTTTGGAAGTCAGGTTTGAAGGAATTACCACGTGTTTCATATAACAGGGAGAACAGAAAAAGTAATTTTCTGGGGATTTAGATATTTTATAAAATTTTCCAATTAAGAAACTGTCGAAGAATAAAAGAAATTGTTATTGGTATGTACAGGACTTTTTTAAATTTAATTTTAAAAGAAGTTTTATTTCTCTTTAAAATTCTTTTTAATTTGCTCATAAATTTCGTTTTAGTTTTTCCCACGTTTCTTCCAAATTTTCCCTAATTCTAAATCAAATTATTTTAAATTTATAAATCATTTTTGATTTAAAATTTTCGATTACATTCATATGATAAATACTAAATTCTTTAAAGGTACTTCTCATAGGAAATGGCTAAATAGACAGTGTTATTAATGTGGTGCATATTGAATCATTTTTCATTTATAATTAGATTGTTCTATTAAACATTTTCTTTCATTACCTTAGTATTGATTTGTACTCTATAGCAGTAAGATGACTGGTTTCCAATAAAATTTAATTTAATTTTCTATAAGCAGAAAATGAATTCCTTTTCTTGAAGAATAGGAATATTTCACACATTTCGAAACGAATATCTATTCAGATTGTTAACCGGTAGCGTTAGATTCAATTTGAAGCGTTAAATGAAGAGTGGAAAAATAATTTACGCTCATGATTCTGAAAATTATTTTATCCTGAGAAAGGCTTTCGTTTACTCTTATAATGAGATGACGTAAAAATTACAATTAAAATCTACCGTGAAATGTGCATAAAGATCGGATTATTATAAAAACCACTCATATATATATATAATAAAACATACATCCTTTATGTCTTTCGAAATATATTTTATATCCCGATATATTAACAAGACTTTAATTCAAATGTTACACTATCAAGTATAGAATTAAATATTAATCCAATACTAACTTTTTACATAGTTTTGTTTCCATTATACTTCGATTATTATATTTATTATTCTTATAATTTATTAACATAATTTTATATTGTATATTCATCATTAATTTTTTATATCACATAAAAATATTAAAATCAAGGGACAATAACGTTTTTCAATGTTTTCCTGTAATTGAAGTAATGCTAAGAAGACAAATTCTCAGCGTTATTCGAAAAAAAATACACAAATTTTAATTTTTACTTCATTATCAATACCTTGAGATTTTCTATTGGTTTAACCAAATATAATAAATATCAGATTTTCTCTGTAGATGGCGTTTGAGGTGTTTCTGACCTCTTAAATCTAATCACGTACTAATTACGATTAGTTATTACCTATATACAAGATGACATGCCCTAATCAACTATAATATCAAAGATCCTATTCGATAAAAAAACATTTGTATACGCATGAAAGAATTATTGTGTCATTATAAAAATAGTTTATGTAGTAATATCTTATTTATTATACTATCTGAATATTATAAGCTTGTCATTTAGCGTCGATAAATATGATGAACATTTACATTCACAAATATTCCCAAAATTTCTCCATCAAACAGTAATTGTTGCACTAGAAAAACTGATCCAACAGCTACTTTTAAATTTCCCGGTCTCTGATGTCAGTGGTGCCATCTGATGGCATTCAGAACAGATATCGATTCTTGATCAATTGTCCACTGGAGTCTGTGCTTTTAGCCCGAGGATCCCAACGAAATATAAAACAAGCCTCATTTTCCACGTGACACACATGCCCAATCATAAAAATGCAATCAAATGAATTCGTATCAACACTTCAAATCTTAATTCTCCGACTTATTTTTGAAAATAAACGGAGGATAAATTGACCAATAGAAAATTAAATTGCAATAAACAGTTGTAAATATCCTGCACGTCGAAAAATCATCCAAAGATCATCATCAGTCTCATAACCAACACTATCCATACACACACAGCGAGCAGCAGAACCCCCATACACGACCCACCCTGCAGAACTGCACTCTCACTCACGAAGCTCACGACCCAGGTATCAATCATCGAGGACCCTCTTCCAGCCCCATCATTCCAACGACTTCCACCCCGAACTATCCAGAGGAAGAAAAAGAGTAGGTAAAAAATCACGGAAAGCCACCGCGGTGGAACATCTGAGGAATATTCCTCGGGAAAAATAAGAGCATGGCGGGCCGACGCGGCGTCGGGGCGCGGAAAGCGGCATGCAAAGCTGGAACACGCGCTGAATAATCCCGAAAACCATCCTCGCGTCGCCTACTAGTGCTTCCGGTGTCCCGTGGGTCTCGTCAGCGCGCCATCTCGTGATTTGTGGGACACGTGTCTACTCATTTTTATTTATCCCTTTATTTATTCCGCGGCCGCCCGCGGAAAGCCTCGCAACGACTGCAACCGTGAGATAGTGCCTTTGCTCGGCCCGCGAGAACCTGTCCGGATTCCACGCTTTTATGGGGCCATTGCTTCGCGGACTGGAAGATATCGCGCGTATACCTCTTTCTGCATCTCGTGTCCACGACGCTTCGAAAGCATGTGTACGGAACGCGCCGCTCTTCCTATTCTTCTTGCCTCCTTGACACCGCTGTTTGCAAGCCAGGCAATGGCGCGAGAATGCCGTTAAATCGTCGGCCATAGCCTGCGCGGACTTTTGATCGGATTCTATTTCTCGGGTTTGTGTGACGAAGGCTCGGGTTACGTTCTATGTAAATAATAAATTACTCGATGCTTAACTTAATACCTAATTGCAACAATACTTAACTTAATAGGTAAAAACCTCATATAGCATCCGAATAATCAAATCAACGTGTCTCGTATGACACCAAAAAATGTAGCTTAATCAGGACTAAGGTACTTAGGAAATCCTTCGATGAACAAAATATCGAAGTGAAACAGTTTTGATTAGATTCTCTTTCTCGGGTTTGTGACGAAAGCTCGGGTTACGTTCTAGGTAAATAATAAATTACTCGATGCTTAACTTAATACTTAATTGCAACAATACTTAACTTAATCGATAAAAACTGCATACAGCATTCGGATAATCGAATCAATGTGTCTCGTATGACATCGAAAAATGTAGCTTAATTAGGACTCAGGTACTTAGGAAATCCTTCGATGAACAAAATATGGAAGTGAAACAGTTTTGATCAAATTCTCTTTCTCGGGTTTGTGACGAAGGCTCGGGATAGGTTCTAAGTGTCTTGTAAGACACTGAAAAATAGAAAAGATTAATCAGGACTCAGGTAATTCGAGAATCCTCCGATTAAAAAAATATCAAAGTAGAAAAAAGATTTTTTCTAACACGTATAACACGAATTTTAATTTAAGTTAGAATTGAGGTTTAAAGTTCAAAGTCCTTTTTAATTTCTCGCGAATTTCTTTCCAGTTTATTTTTCATTTTTTATAAATTTTTCTGATTATTAAATCTCTTAAAAAATTTAATACTTGTTCACTATTGATATATACTAAAATACTATTGAGCGTTTTCTTTCATTAAACTAATATTGATTTGCATTTCACAGTGA
>NIJG01000062.1:43812-63446 GCA_002201625.1 Euglossa dilemma
ACAAAGTTAGAAAATCATCGTCGCGTGATGTCGATATAGCTCTCCTCGAAAATTTCCCATCACGTACAGAATTTAAGTGGGCTATTGTAATTGTCATTATTATCTGCGCAATTTCCAAGTCAGTCAATTCCCGAAAGCTATCTCGAACAACTACACAATACGAAAGCGAGGGGAGTAGATTCGGTGGCACGCGACATGCGCAAACTCTGCGGCGAATTAACCATTCCCACTTCCATTTAACTTAAACAACGCGTTCCTTTGACGATTCAGGCGACTCAATTGCGTCTGCATGGGACTTCAGAAACCGAGCACAATCACCCCCACGCATTTATCGAACACGCGAACGCTAAATTATTTCAACTGGATAAGTACAGTGGGAGGAAACGACACTGTTTTCACGTAAAAAGTGTTATCCTCTCTTTTAACGATATTCTGTGAACAAGTGCTGTTCTAAAAACAATACTAAATGCATCGTTGTATCCAAAAAACGATGATTTCAAAGGGTCTTCTAATATTTTATCCGATTTTTGACAACATCTTTGAAAGATTGTAACGAAATTTTGCTCCAGTAATTATCGTTAAATAAATCGAAATTCACATATTATTATTATATTTACCACAATTATATGATTGCATATGCAGAAATAAATTTCTAAATAAAATGTCTTCGATATCTCCCAAACGAGTCATATTACTTTCACCGTATCTAATTTGTTCGAGTTTCTTATTTGAATAAAAATTTCTCGTTCCGATCATGGTTTCCTGCAAAATTTCAGAATAATCTTCAAATGCATTTTAATTTATTTAGATTCATAGATGGTGCACTCGATAGAGGCTTTAAAATTTCATTCTTTCCACTGAAGGAAGATTGATTGCGAAATCGCGGGAGTTTTCGAATTCATTTTTCAAGTCGGATTCTCTCGAACGTTCGTTGCGGAACTATCATAAATTTTGAGAGAAAAAATTGTAATAAGTATGAGCGTCAAGTATAATAACGGTGCGGTATCAGACAAGGGAACGAAGGGTCATCGGATATAGGATAGGATAATTTTTCAACTCGTAAACTTGTAATGTCATCGGGACGATGAAGATGAGTATAATCCGACCCTCCGTTTAATTAATCTTCGCTGAAACTTATAAAACTTGGCGAAACATGCGCGAATTATCACTTTTAATTTCATCATTCGCAGCCTGGACAATCTCTGTTCTGCTCTCATAACGAGTCGACTATCTAATGAACGAATACAAAAATAAATACGTATTACAATTATATCTCCAAAATATATATAACACGCATATTCACGCGTGTACAAGATTATTGTATTATAAGTTAAACCATATTTCTGCTTAAACCAAAGATTGATACATGTTTGACAAGTTTAATTACAGTATTGTGTGACTTTCATCAAAGTTGAATGAGAATTTGCTATTCATTTTAAAAGAGGTCATTCTACTATTTCTTAAAAAGAAATTGAAATTGAAGTTTCATTGAATAATTAAATATCCAAATATTAAGGAAACGGAATTGTTCGCTATTTATTAAAAATTAAATAAAGCTCTCAATTGAAGCCAAATGAAAAAATTATGGAAGCAAAATGACGACTGGATTTAAAGTTCTCTTTTAATAATTTAAATCTTTTTATCGTTCTTAATCTTTTAATCATCGATAAATGTAATGAATATTCAATTAAGAATCTGAAATTAAAGATGTAAAAGCGAGGACACAAGCACTTCTATTTTCAAATTTATATATTTACCGTGTTAACTGGCAAATGGGTCACTAGCGTTTATTTAAGTACGATATTTAAACGAATTAAACAGTGGTGCTCGTAAAATGGTTCATATCTTGAATATTACAGAAACCATATAAAGTACTAACTGCGATATAAAACGTTTACATAATTACATCCTTTAATGAAATATATATCACACGTGCATAATAGAAGTTATCATACTGAAATAAGCGGCAGAATTTTGACGTTTTGAGCAAGACATACAAAATTCACATGGCAGCCAGCGTGTTAATTCCTCCTACTCGGATTATTACAAGCAGGTGAGCTTAATTTTTGAATTTTTAATATTCAAATCCGAAGCCCTCGAAATTTTCGAAACTCGAAGCGTTCATTTGCCTTCGTAACAGCAATATTTTATTATGTCTTTTAAGAGGATTATTTTGTATAAAATATATTACTATAGATTTTTACACCTCGACATTTCTGTACATTTTATTTCTATATTTATTCCCTTACGTTGGATATCATTCAACTCAAAGAGTTTCGAATCACGAAGTGAAGAATTTTTATAAAGTCGTCGAAATTCAGACTTTTTCGAAGTTTCGATATTTTGAAAAGCAATTTTTCCTTAACACCTTGACTGATTATAATCCCTGCATACTGTACTATGAATCTCAGCGTACTTCTAAAAAATTCGCCTTTAATACTAATTCAGTTCATGGAGACCCGTCATTTTCACGTATTCCGAATATTACGAGAAAATATACAAAAATTGTTTACATTTAAATAAAAATAATCCATAGGAATATTATAAGTATCATTTATAAGTTAATAGTGCATAACTCTGTTACTTTCTAAGCTGTTGTTCGAAGAAAAGGTTTGATTTCATTCACGTTCAAATGTGTATACGAAAAATGTTCGTAAATCTAGCATTAATATCGAGTAAATCTCAATCGAGTAATAATCTCAAATCCATCGATACGACCCCAAATAAGCGATTAAAAATATGAATATTTGATTTAAATATTATTGAAGACATTTTTCTCAATACCTTTAGATATAAGAACAGAACTGTCACTCACATGTGACCCTGTGTCGAAAAAACAACGCTAAGCTAACATCTCCAACTATTTAAATCTCGAATGCATCGATGGAACTTTAATTAAACGGTTACAAATATTAATATTTGATTTAAATATTATTCAACAAATTTCTTTCAGTACCTTCAGATACAAAATCAAAACTACCACTCACCTCTATGGAATATAGATCACGCTGTCACAATAATCATCGATGCAACCCTTCTGCAATGCATAACCGATCACGGTAGACCTCAAAATGATCTTCGAGCAATAATGATCTTGGCAACATGAAATCATAGTTTCTTCGCAGTACGGGTTCCTCCTTCAATCGCAGTCGGTCCCGCTAATGCATATCGCGGACAGAACTATTACATTACTCGATCGCAATTTGACTTCAAAGGGCTCGGGGTAATACTCGTTGACAAAAGCCTTTGCCCGGGAGCACCGGCTACAAATGGAATTAAAGGACGCCTAAAAGGATAATCCTCGGCGCGCATCCGCCGAGAGACCGGGGGCAAAAACATCCCCTCTTTTCAACCCCCAGACCCAGCCTGGCCCTGAATCGCAATTCGACGCTTCTTTACGGCGCCGCTAAATTAATTAGTCTCGCTTTAACTAAAGGGATAACTCCTTGGTTTTCGTATCTCTTCGAGGGCGCGGGAACACGTGGCTCGGTTTTCTTACGCCCGGACGTGCAGCGACGGAAGCTCGTATTCTGCTTCAAGCAGATCGTCCAGCTTTTTATGTTCGTTTTCTTCTGGGAACTCGTTGCATAGACAGGCCTTAGAGCCGATAGAATGAGAGAAGTTGGACTGTTGAGTAAGTACTTCTGGCATTTTCTTCTAGATCTGTATGGATTTTGCGTTTTTCATTATCGTCTTCGAATATTCTTGGATCTCCTTTGGTCTCTTTGGTTCTCTTTAGACTTCCTGGGATCTCTCGGGATCTCTTGGAATCTTCTGGGATATCTTTGGACATCCTTGGACTTTTATAGATTCCTTGGGATCTCTTTGGATATCCCAGGTTCTCCTTCGATCTTATAAGGTCTCTTTAGTTTTCTTGGGATCCTTTGATCTTGGGATTATTTCAAAATTCCTTTCTCAAATCATTCAACAAGTTTAAACTTGAATTAAAATTACCTTCATAACACATTTTACCTACCCTTTTACAAAGCCTGTATCACACAGAACCCCAAGTACATAACGAGACAAATTATCCCAAGTTATCTTCGAATTTCATAATATAACAAAGACCAACCCCCTGACTTAATAAACTTCTCTTCTTTCCATTATAACTTCTTTCGTCTTAACCCTGCCCAGAGCTTTTACCCTTTTCTAAGGTGCTCTTGATTTATGGATGCTTATTACTACCTGAACGTATCTCGTTTTACGTATCCTTTACCATCGTTCGAAACTACAAAACAGAGCGGTAATAAATAATATTCGAACAATACAAAGCACACGCTTATTTTCGTCCTGGACGATTCAAAGATGACCAAACTGTCGCGACAAACGGTCCCATTCGATCATTCGCCGATAACAATCGAGCTCGAGGAAGCGTGTCGCAGGGAAGCTGCAGAAAAGGCACAAGCTCGGTGTTTAGGAGGAGCGGTAAGGTAACAATAGGCAAGTATACGGGGTAGAAACGGAGTAATAGTGTGTCGTGGTTCACCCGAGCTTACTTTTATGTCCCGACACCGTTACTCTTCACCCTCTGTGCCATTCGCTTTCACTCGTTCGCACGAGTCAAGCATCGTTTCTCCGTCCTTTTTCCACCCCTGTCTCTCGCTTATCTGCTCGCCTCTTTGCTCGCGTCGACGAATGGGGTGCAAGAGGGGATATAAGTGGCAAAGAGCCGCTTTGTCGTCGGACACCTTTCTCTATTATTAAATTGTATGTTCCTCAAACCCTTAGCCATCTTTGCTCTTCGCGTTTCTTGCTCGGGCGTTTCGAAAAGTCGAATAATTCTCGAGCTTGTCTGTATTTATGCATTTATTTCTCCTTATACTAACGATCCATCCACGTTAACAAGGCCCTATTTTATTCAAAGTTAAACTTTCCAGGATTCAGACGAGCATTATTAACATTTTGATTAAATTTTTTCTATCCAAATTAATTCATTTCTTTCTTTATCTTTTCATCTACCGATCATTCACAGAGGTTTAATATACGTTTAATATTAACACTGAAAAATCATGCATATTTTAAACGGCAACTTTTTCGTGATTTTCATTACGGTATCGTAATTATTTGATAGGTAGATCGGTAATAAAAAAATTCGGGAATTTTTAACCGATTTTTTCTGAGATAATTCGATTCTGGAGGAGTTAATGATTCGGTTTAGGAAATCGGTGACATTTTTCGAAGTTTGTTACGAAGAATTAAAATTTTTAGAAGATTCTCTGCGTACCAAAAATAAAAGTTTTCGAATGAATTAAGATTATCGCATATTCATAGACTTTAACGTTTCAAGAAACGAAGAATCTTCGTAATGGCAATGTCACCGATGTCCAGGCCAGAAATAAAATATTACTTACAATCGACGGAGACTTTGATCTGCTTGCTCACACTCGGAGGGATTTTGTTCGTCGCGATGCATAAATATACGCCCATGTCCAGTCTTGAGATACGTGTGATTTCGAGCGTCTCGCCTTTCCACTCCGGCACTGAAAATGATAAGCGACGTACAATTTAGTTTTTTCGTTCATGAATTCATCCCAGGATGACCGCTTGACGCAGCCTGAAAGCCCCGAGATTGGCTAATATCAATTAATTGACATACCGACGAGCCAGGATGGGATAAAAGTCGAGGAGAAACGGGGAATAAATTTACCTCCACACTAAATCGTTCGATTAACGAAGATTTAATGACTCTTCCGACTCTTTGCTAATTCCAGAGATATATTCCGAACATATCCGTTCTAAGGACAATTTTTGAGGAGGAAGAAAAATATAAAATGACAGGTATTTATTTTAACTCGATTTAACGTCTTATTTTATCGTTCGTTTAATTCTTAATCGAACAAAAATTGTTTGCGTCGTTTGCGTCGATTTTAATCTGAATTTTTATACTTTATTGATTGATTGTGAATATAGTTCGTATTACTTATGTGTTTTAAATTATTGTTTGTTAGGTCGAGTATTATTGTTACAGACTGCAGAGACCAGATGACCCAGTGTTTCTTGAGTAACTTCAAAATATCTCCGGATTGACGAAAATATTGCAGTAATAGCATCACTTAGAATGGCACCGATAGACTTTTAAATGATTATTTCATATCGCATTTATTTCAGTTCTCCAAAAATACACTTCGTCATACTAGGTATACCACCGATTCTATTCCTAATAAAAGTGTTGGAAAAAGATTACATGTAATCAATATGAAAAATTGAAAGGTGGAAATGAAAAATATCGAAAGTGCCAATTTTCATTATCCAATTTGCTAAAAAAAGCAGACAGTGTCAAAAACAGCGAGCAAAGAAAATAAAAGCAAATCTATATTCACACATCTCAATCTATGTATAAAGTGCTAAAAATTGTATTAATTATCATGACACTACTTCCCCTATTTATCTACATTTATCGGCTACACAAATTTCGTTTTTATAGAAAGACATTTTAAAAGAAAATAGCACTTGTAGACATTTTTATTTCCACGCCTCAATCATCCCTAAAATTTGCAAAATTCTGAAGATTTATAGCCGCTATTAAAATGAAACTGACACTACGATAAATTAAGAAGTGAAAGGAAACAGTTCCACATACCAATTTATTCATTTTCATACTGTGAACAAAAATATCATCGACTAAACAGCAAAAAAGCCTCCACTCCCGATTTCGCTGTACCGAAAAATTCTTTGCGGGAGCGGAGCAAAAAATTTGGATTAAAATAAAAAATTGCGAAAGTTTGAAAAATGCGCATCCCCTATTTATTAAAATAGCAGCGAAGTTTCTCGATCAAAGTTTCCCACTTTACTCCGCCGTGTCCTATTCATAATTTAACCTCGTTCGCAAACGCAGAATCGGTTTATCATCCAGCGTGCCCGTTAATTACACGTGCCCCTTTTTTTCCCTCGAACTCGTTACACGCGTTCAATAACGCCGTAACGCTTCCGGTAACATATTTAATGATTCCCGCTGTCCAGAAACAGGAATTTTTAATTCCACCGCGGGACAAGTAGATCTGCGACGTCAGTGGCGCCCTCGCGCTCGGCCATTTTGTCTTGCGTCGACGCCGAATGGCGTCCCTCGTTCGCCATAAATTAGTACGCGCACTGACCCGTAAAGCGGAGGCGTAAAGGAAATTCAACGAGTCGTTCTTCGGGATCTGCTGGCGTAATTACGCGTTACAAAATCCTCGCTCTGGTCGTTAACGACATCGAAATCTGCCAGCCCCCCTTGAAATTGCGTGACGCGTTAATGAGGAATGCCTTTCCGGGGCCTCGTCTATTTTTTCCCAGCCTTTTTTCCATTAAACGCACTGTCGTCTCACAACTTTCCGCTCCTTCTTCTCCCGCTTTTCCTTTGCTCGCGCAGAGAAGAGGCAACCCTCGCGAGAGGGTCTTCCCTGTGTGACTGAGGTAACACAGTTTTTCACCCGACACGCGTTTGATCTTCGGACAGAAGCCAGACGAATGTCATTATTTTTAATTGCCGCGCGCCTCGAGTGTGCCGAATCTATCGGAATCGCGGTCAGAGATTTTCGTCAATCGTGGTTTTAGGGTAGGAAGATGGCCGTTTGTGGATTCCTGAGAACGAGCACAGTTGGAACGAGGTGGGTCCTAGATGTACGTGGATTTTCGTGAAGATTGGGTGGTTTTGTTTCTTTGGATGCGTTGTGCTTGCCATCGAAGCGATTCCAGGGGATTCGAGATTTCTCGAAAATTGTTGGCACAGTCCTGAGTGCCGCAGTGTCAATCGGTGCCGATTCTTAAGAGTTTAATTTACGATCTCGTTATATCGTGGTCCGGAATATATACATATACTATATACATCATTAATCAAGGTTCAAAAAGGAACAAATTTTATTCTTTATTTTTTTATTATCTTCTCGGTTGTATCTTTGTCGTTGTTGGGATTCCCTGTATACAAATATCTGATCTGCCAATAGTATCTGCTATCTAAGACGAGGACCTGTTAGGTAGACTTATTGACGAGCCCATTAGCAGGCCCAGGATGAACTCACGCTTCCATTTCCTTCCGTTCTGATCTAGCGGACCAACTATCTGATCAAACAAACGCTGAGAGTATAATAAAGCAGACATCAAGTCTGGAAGACTCCCACATACTCAATTAGTCCTCTATTTCCAATATGTAGAAGCTCCTGACCTGTCACTGACCTGAGACCTCATTGAAAAATTCGCTAACAGGCCCAGAGGGAAACGTATCTCTTCCTTTGCTATCTCTTTCAATTTCTCATTCACAGATTCAAATATCAGAGATGATTTGCTGACTTCGTGAAAGAAATATCTGGGTTGGTGATGGGTTTATTGTAAGAAAATCAGGTAAATCAAACAAAACGACGCGATCCTTTGTGGATCGGTAAATAATTAGCATTATTCGCGGATACAGGTTTATGTCTCTATTGAAGTGTAAATAATTTTCTTGTTGCGTAATAAATGAACGATAAAAGTGTAAACGTCTAAATAAAGATGCATTACAGATAGAAATCGGATTAAAATTTGTTTCTAAATTTATAGATGATTGGTTGAGTTCTTGTGTCGTGTGAAATCTGGAATTTAGTGACGTCTGATTTTGTCGAAAAAAATGTTTCACAGTGTATCATATTGGGATATGACTTCTATTCAATTATAAAATGTACAGAAGCTAAATTTCATTTTGATTTATACACGAAAAGTTGTCTTGCTTCGCACAGTTGAATAAATGCACAGAAACTTCGGAAAAAATTTGAGTTCGAAGGCGAAAGAATATCAAGAGTGAAAATAAATTTAAATATTATGATAAAAATTTGAATTTCGATTTGAAGAATATATAAACAAGACTTGCCATTGTATTATTGATTCCTTTTTCGTTAATTAACATTGATATGGACAGCGACTTTATCCATTAGTATCGACTGATGGAAATCAATCGAATAAAGCTATTCAATAAAAGAAAAAAGCGAAATAGCGTTAACATTCCCCATTCTAACGAGAATTTGATGAATTGCATGACACAAAACGATTTTTTAATAGCTTCAAATACTGTGACCATCGTTTTAATAGATATATATAAATTTCGTCGATCAAACGTGTATTTGAAATATACGTATCTGTATTTGATCAGTGACAAATTAAATTGTCATATTATTGCCCAATGAAACGATACGATATAGATTGATTTTTCATGGTCAACCAGTGTTGGAGGAATTTTTAACCTCGCAATAAGAATAAAGTCATGCAAAAATTTATAGGATTTTCAGTAATTTAAAATGACTGATTTGATTAAATTTCGTCGAAAAACGATGAATCACTGATACGAAAAAGCTTCGTATCAAATACCGAGTAACAAAATTCGAATTCACTGCCAAATTATTATTGCTGAATAGAAAACGATTGCAATATTACAATAAATACCACGATCACTTTATTATATCGACTATAACGCAAAACCCATTGAAATATATTTTAATGAAAATAACAAATAACGAAGTATTCCGCATATTGGCTCACACTGTGCAAAAAACAATATTCGTTAATTTTTACATCAACTAAAAATCACCCTATACAACTGGTCCATTTAAATAAACAATACATGGTTATCCAGACGCAAACAACGAAATTCTAACAAAAAAAAAAAGGAAATAAAAATGAAAAATAAATAAACCAAATTACTCCATAGAAAAACAGCGAAATCGCGCCAAGCTACGAAAACAATTTTCCACGGAAAAGCAGCATGAAGTAATAAATATCAACTCGAAACGTCTGATATTAAATTTAAATTCCAATTTCAGGTGAAATTGTTTATAAAATATTCCAAGGCTGTTGTACGAAGTCTTAACACTTTGATATTCATTAGCGACAATGTAGTAACAACGTGTACTTACCAGAGTACGTTTTGTTAATTGAGATCATTGATCCGTCGTCTCTTTTCCAGCTTATGCTTGGCTTGGGACTTCCGGACGCTTTGCACGTTAGAGTCACGTTCGCGTTCTCTCGCACAATAGCATCCGACGACGTCTGGTAGTCCTCTATATTCGGAGGCACTGCGAACAAAAACATGTTTCCGTATAATGTTTACCCCGGACAACAATAACATCGCTACGCTGAGCCAACAGCGGATGGAATGCAATTCCATAGGCTAACTAAGTCAAAATCAGTCGAATCCTTGATATCAACAAAGTCCCTTTGCGCATTCGTGAAAGTCACAATTCGGTACATATTGCAGTTGTAAAATTAGTTTGCCTTAGGTCAAAGTGAAGAAACTTTATTTGAATGGCTTTTTTGTTGTGTTATAATTTTACTGAATTTTTTTGACTTTATTTTTTCGATGGAAGATGCAAGTAAACGTAGGGATTAATTAAAATAGAAATTTAGTATTCTATAGAGTTTTTGGAATTGGATATTTAGTTTGTATATTTTTAATACTAGAATCGAAATTAATATTTTGCAATATTGTCCTTGCGAAAATGTTCTTTTTATTTCCACTCCTCAATTGTGTCTGTAATTATGAAAATCATTTGAGTAAAGAATCAAAAAGAAATGATTTAATTACTTCTTTTATGGTGCATTTATTTATGTTCACAAGAGTTTAAAGTATTTTTGATAAAGGATAAGGAAATTAAATTGTTACATTAATTTTTTAATTTATGACACTTTGAAATGTGATACATTTGATACTTTGACAAGAAACGTATTTAAGTTGAATAGATAATTAAAACATTTAGATCACTGTTATAATTATCGGAACAAGTTGAAGTTATCTTTTTCGAGAATTTTGTTTTTACAATTATTGAAAACGCGGAAACTTTTATTAACATGGAAATTTAATTTTCGAAATGAATATTACTCCCATGTCAGAATTTTCATTCAGTTTTTACTTACAAGAGCTTCCCTTGTTTTGTTATTATTGAACTGCGAGTACTGCATACGTTTCATACCGAAAATAAAAATAATGTATGACATTCAATGGAAGAATATATAACTTTACGTTTTTTGGAACGATAAATTTTTTTAAACAAAATGCCCGGGAAATAGATCATAAATATTGTAACAAATAAAAGAACATGAAAACAGAGCGTTGAAAATATTTACGCGAAATTTGAAATAACATATACCCAAATGAAATTTACATATCGAATTGTAATATAGATCTGCATCGATTCACTCTATTTCTATTCATTCTCGATTTATGTGTAGTATCAAGATAATTTTCAAAATCCAATCTTTCTTTATCTGCATTAAAATCTGCATCAACCAAATGCAGAATTAAATATATTGAAATTAATTGGATAATTTATTGTATGAGTATCAAGTAATATTCTTTCTACTAAAATACTGTTATTCTATAACAATTTTATTAGATAATTATAGTAGACAAGAATAAAAAATAGTATCAATATCATAACGATATGATCGCCTTACTATGATATCACACTATCATCAATATCATATCAAATAATAAAATAAATATTGTTCCTATCATTTTTATTACATCCTAGCAACTAACATTGTATATTTCGTTATCTAATACTAATATCCACATAATATTTACGTAATATTATCGTATTATTGATAAGATAAAGTATTGTAACATTACCACTTAAAATCTGATTTCCTTAATTTCTTTAAACAAAAACAAGTACATCGATCAATATTTTTCTCTTTAATTTTCGAGTAATCCCATATACAAATATATACTATTCACTGCGCTCTATTTTTTCCTGAATTACCGAATAAAATAAAATTCCACGCCATTTCACGTCTCACATTTGGCCAGGTCTCTCAATTACGTAGCACAAATTTTCCAATGCCGTAACACCGCGCCACGACCCCCGGTGTAATCTCAGGCGTTCATCGAACAACGGATTTCCCCTTTATCCACTAAAAAGCGTATTCGAGCGACGCAAGTCGTTGGACCGTTCGCCGGCCACTTCAATCGCGATCAACCATTCGCCACAATCGGGCAAAAGAGCGACGTCGAAAAGATGAAGGCGTTGGTCAGATCCTACAGCGGTCACAATAATAAAATTTGCATGATAGAAGCCGGGCTTCGAGTGGACAGGGCTCGAGGACGCTTCAAAGAACGGACCAGCCTCAAGGGCGAGCAAGAAGTCCCGAATGCCATTCTTTCACATGCAAATCCGATTGAAAGTTAAGGAAAAAAGGAGGAGGGGACGGGGAAAAAATGGGAGAAAGTGGAGAGAAATGGTGGAAGGAGGAGGTCGGCTCGAAGAGGTCCAAAGGGGTTGAGGACGATGGTCCCGAAGAATCCAGTTACAACCGCGGAAACGTTCGAAAGCGGACTTCAAGGCTGCTACGAGCAGCCAGAAGGGCAAAGGAAACGAGAAGTGGGGGCAGATAAGACGGGAAAGGAGGAAATCCCCGTTAAAAAGTCGTAATCACTGACGATAAGAGGCCTTTTCCGCGGGAGAAGAAATGTCTTTGAGGACACAGGCTCGTCGCCTCAGGGATGACGGCTTGCCAACCTACGATCGGGAAACTTTTGTCCGAGTTTCGACGGACTTTCCACTGAATGTGAACTTCATTTAGGACGAAATGTCGTTTCACGTAACGAAGACCAGGTGTTTTCGCAAGGAAAATGCTTTTATTGCTCTCCATTTAATTCTAATTCTTTTATTTTTGTTAATCGTTTCGTGGGTTATTTTTTGTTTTTAATTTTGTCATATCGAAGTAATTTTTCTATACAGTGTCTATTTCAAGCGAGTAGTTTTGATACATTTTCTGATTTACGAATTTAATTTTGGGACGTGAGGTGTCTTCGTTTTGAAAGTATTATATTTTTCGTAATTATCAGGGTTTAGATATTTATTTTCGACGTACATGATTATGCGATTTATCACTTTTTAGTATTCTGTGATAACGTGTTAATCGCATGATTCGTTCTCTCGCGCGAAGATGTGTAACTTGATTGTAGTCTGGCGTGGAGCAACAGGTATTTGTGAAATGAACAAATGGAGAGACTCGCGCGAAGCTAAAGCTATGCGATATTTTATTCAAACGTATACTAATGGAAAATATATCATGCAATTTTCGAAAAGTATGTTTATTATTTATAGAAAATGATTTTTCAAAACTACTATGTTATTTCGCAGTATTATATTTCATTGATTAAGAGAACGTTATATACTTATATTTTCCTAAAAAATTCGATATTTCACATAACACGAACCAATAGAAAATTATTCATAATGTTACACATTTATAATAACAGGCTTATGAATTTATATATTAACTACGACCATAAACCTATTAATTTATAATTTATATATTAATATACTAACAATATATATAAGTAGTCGGTTACAAAATCTTCCACTCGCAATCAGACAAATTCGACAAATAATTATTAGATGCATAAAGATTCGACTGAAACCAGCGCTTTAAATCGTACGTAAGATTCCATAGAGAGCCGTTCTTTCCGCCATAATAGAAACTTGGAAGATCTCAGATAGCATAGTTTCACAGGGATGATGAAGATCGTTCGTTTCACCCTCGATTAAGTGATCCTCCCTCGATAATTGCTGAAACCATTCGAACGAGGAGATTGGACGAGAAATCCTGCGTTCGCGTAATAACAGGTCAAAAATCCTGGTCGTCATTCTGCTGGATGCTCGTTACGAAAGACGCGAGCGGTTTATCGAAGATAAACGCGATAACGCGGAATCGATATTGCGGTCACGAGATCGCCGCGTATAATTCAAACGACGATAAGGCGAATGACCATAATGAAACCTCGAGCAAATTCAATTTCCATGCGAATCGCTGCCGATTCGTCGCCACCTGTGATTGATAAGTGAATCGACCAATTTTGTTCCTAATTTCTTTTCTTCTTTCTCTTCTTTCCTTTTTTATTGCAACTTATTTCATGTTAACCCTGTTGAGGGTATTCGAGTATAGGTGTTGGTTATTATGGATGGATTATAATATGAACGTTTCTCAATTATCGTATTTTTCACTACTGTTTGTGGTCGTGAAACGGAACTTGTTCTTAACCGTTTGCGTACCACAAGCCACTTTCGCGCTCTTTAAATTTTATGTCGAAAAAGGTCAGAGCATTTGGCTGAAACAGACAATTGAACAACCGTTCAGACGAATTTACGTCTCATCGCTATCAGTAATCCAATTTGTATTTTGTTGTAATCTATTCTAATTTAATAAAATATATATATATATTTTTTTTCATTCATAACTATTACGCTCTTTGGTTTTTTTTCGATACGTAATCAAAGGAGCGTTATCGCGATGTTTTACTTTTTTCGACATGTAATCGAAGAAGCGTGATCGCGCTCTTTGGCGTTTTTCGGTTAATTATGTTTCTAAAAATGGATTGTATCGTTAGGTTGAACGATTTCGGCAATAGTATAAAATTTATTCCAGTTATCTAATTTTAGATATAATAAGTACGCGCCATGATTTTTTGAGAATTTTGTAATTAGATTTGACGTATAACAACTAACAGAATATATACATATATGTTTAGATTAATTCTGACTGTTGTATAAGGATAGAGAAAATTAATATAGGCGTAAAATAGTAAATAGATAGGATAGGTGTAAATATTTGGGATAATTAAATTAATTAATTGCTATGAAAGCTTCTAATTGAGGTGTAAATTAATATAGGTGATTTATATCATATTATACAGATTGGTTGATTAAAGTTATTTCACTCAGTTAATTGCGTTAATTTCACCCTTCTCCCATCTTTTAGTATCAATAGATGTAATATAATATATTATATTAATACTGACTAATAATTGTTTATTTATGGTGTGCTTTACGTACATTATTTTACTATTTGCTTTATACATTTTATTTATTCTGTATTATATAACTATTATGTTACTATCTATTTATATTTATTTGTATTATTTTTTATGGATATTAATTCTCTGCGTACGAAAGTAGATTTACAAAATAATTCACCGTACAAATAAAAATATAGCACACGTGCAAAATCCAGATTTAAAGTAAGATACAACATCATAACTTTTATATTCATTAATTGCGATCGTTACAATATCGCGTAATATTAATTTCTTTGATCTAAAAATCGTTACCAGTTTAGAGGGAATTAAAAAATGATGAACGAATTCAATACGCAACCTGCAACTCCACATACACATACCCTTATGAATTATTAATAGCATCGGACATTTTCACAATTCAATAAATTTCCGGCTGCAGAGCATTAATATGTATCTGTCGAAGGTTTCGCAAACGCGACGCCTGCTGACGAATGAACATAGCTAAATTAACAATTACTCGACTGATTTGTTACAGAGTGAAAGGTTCTGAAATGTGGTAAAAGATCAATTTCGTTTTATATTTTATAAAATTTTTATAAAATTTTCTACTTTCCTAGCCAAATAATATACAATTCTATGATTCGTAACTACTGAATCGTATCTTAAGTTGGTGTGATAAGATAATTTAAAATTTTCCGATGCCAAACGTGTAATAATTTGTTCGAGAATGATTTCATTCCGGTTGGATTTAATAATTATTTTACGAAAAATGTTGATTGAATATAATCCTTCTTAATTAGGAGATTTACGCTGCAGCATGCTAATTGCATATACTGCATAATTCTTGCAGTATTTTATTTGCAACGCGACTGATGCCGCCGCGCTCTTTTTTCCAGGGTTATTATGCGACATGATCACCGATCAGTTTACGATTAGTATGATTAATGATTTCATGTATTCAATCTGGCGTGAGTCAACGGTGATTTGCAATAGTTTCGTGTCATTTGATGGCATGAATTATTAATGGAGCTATATATTTACGAATATAATTCCTAATATAATCTGTCCACGAAAGATATTTTCAATATCGTTATACAAATACATAAAATTTATTTTTGATATAAACAATATGTTTACTTATTTTTCGTTGTCTGTATTGTCCCAAAATATTCGCATAATCGTACATATAATTCATCTTGACAAATAATTTCCAAAAAATCGTTTATTTATCAAAGAATCAATAAAATAAATTATATTACCCTAAATAGTGGCACATCAAAGAATCTTCTGCATAACGAGACTTAGGTTAAATTAATCATGTACCCAAAAGCAGAGGAAATCAACTGATCAAAATAGTCAACCCTTTACAAATTAATTATAAAAATATAAATTAAATACGTATATCCTCTAAAAATAATACATAATAATTTAATACGATGTTTGTTATAGTTATAATTCTCTACATTTTAGCTTCCACTTTCACATAGATATACCATACGTTGAAAGAGACGAATATATTCGAATATTTTNTTATAGTTATAATTCCCTACATTTTAGCTTCCACTTTCACATAGATATACCATACGTTGAAAGAGACGAATATATTCGAATATTTTTATCGGCCAAATGAAATCGCTTGACCAATCCGAGCGTTTCTTTAATTATTCCACTGTCGCCGTTCCGTGTGCTAATCAATCGCTGAAAATATCGATCACGATTCGTATACCCTTCCCCAACACGGTAACGAAAAGCAGAAGCATTTAATTTAATCAAATCATCGCGACGCTAAGAGTATGACGTGTTCGGCTATCAGCGACGAAGTTCCGACAAGTCGCCGTTAAAGTGGGAAATGCAAAATTCGCGGCGAAAAAATACCAACCTATCAGCCACCAGCGAGTCGTTTCTCCAGCTGATGAAGAATCGATAATTACGCTGGAAATTGAAGGTAAATTCTGGCAGGAAGCTAAAATATCCATCGTAAGTGTCCAATATCAACTGTCCGTTTGGTGATTAAAGGAATTCAATACGGATCACTGTTTTCCTTACGTTTCAGTGCGAAAATAGCCATAGGCGAACTGATTCTGTGATTGACACATGGAAAATATTAGATTATTAAAAACCGATCATACGATTCTATCGTACAATTTAATACAGTACGATATAACTTGTATGTCTCTACTTGTTAACAATGGAACTACCAAAGGTGTCAAAGTGACATGTTTTAAAATTTTAATTTTCAGAATTATTGGAAAAATGCAGCTACCTTTGGAAAAATTAATACTGATTCATCCACAGATAACAGCATAGTTATTTCCTATTTATTTCCATTGTACTGCTCATTATCCTTGTATTTATGTAGATATAAGAAGTGTTAAGTATTATTTTGCATAATTATTTATTGTTAAATTAATTTAGACTCGAAGATACGTGAAACTGTTAACACGGATAGTTACGAATATAACGAGAAGAATGAAAGCGTAATAGTTCAAAGCAGAAGCTATTGACACTGCTTGGACCTAGATATTAAATAGGAATAGTTGCATCGAGCGAAGGAAATGAAAAGCAAGAAAGGATTAAATGGTTCTCCAGTTGAGCTGACGACACCAAACAGCTGAGACCAGAGACAGAAGGATCATCAGGGATATAGTCCCTGTTCAGTATGAAAACCATGGAGAATAAGATTTATGGGTCCATCGATCACTCTATTTTGTATGGTCGCTTTCCTGTAGATCCTAGATTTACAAACCAGGTGTATAGCAGCAATAAACACACAAATCCAAGGGACATAACGACAAATCAAGGGTTCGCCAAATGTTAAAACACGCTTCACAGTAGCCCAGACAGTATGACCCATAGATTCACCAGCTTTACGACTTTATTGCCTATGTCACGCATCCATCAACTCGTCGCTCACTACTGTCAACTCCAATTCCCTATTTTTGGACCATCTACGGTATTTTTCCACTCTCTACATTTCTATCTTTGACTATAAAGTAATCACCGATTCCAGGAATCATTGACAACAGAAAAAGCCCAGTTCCAGTACATTTCTGTATATAATCCAAATGCCAGAGTGTTTCTTGGTCTGGAATAAATTGAAAAAGGTATTAGATGATTTACGGTTACGGTAGTCAGTGAAGAAAATCCGGGTGATCACTCTGAATAAGTTCTTTGAAATGCATATTGGTCTAATCTAAACTGACAATGAGAAAGACTCGAAGTAGCCTAGGTTTATTGATAAATAAACATTTAGGAAAATCAAGCAACAGCTAATACACTCGTTTAGGCTCATCTCTATTATATCTAGCAGGTATAACGTCAGTGAGTCCGAACGATAGGACCAAAAACGAGATGGTAAGTATACCAATCAGATAAAAAGTGAACAGAATAATATAAAAAGGTACGGGCGTACAGTTGACACTTTCTTTGAGACTTTTTGAAGGATTTTAGAATCCTCTGAAGGAATTGAAGGAATTAGAATTGTCTAATAGTTAGGATCAATGAAATATGAACACATAAACGAGCAGCTATACATAATAAACTAATTCCATCATTCTTACCGGAAATATCTAGACCTATTAACGATTATAAAATTAAAAGAAAGATCAACTATTCACGATAAGTAGGTTCAACCCTTTTTACCTCAGATCTATCATTCACCATGAGATCAATGCATCCATTATCTGTTCCCCAAATTTCCGAATCACCCTGGTCTCATTAAACCCACACGACTGGCCGCTCTCTCAGAATCACAATCAACCATGCCCATCATTGGCTCGTTTCATATTTTACGACCAGCAGCCCTGTCTGCACCCCAATATTTCCCGAAACGTGTTCAGTACCCTCATTCGCGCCTTCTGTCTCGCTGTTTCCAGGCCGTGGACAGGCTGCATTTTACGACGCAGGTCGGTAAAAAAGAAGGGAAAAGTGCTCCTCGCGATCGAATGCTCTTCATCAGCGATCCTCCATTAATACGACGAGCGTTCGCGCCGGGAGGACGGGAAAAAGCGGCTTAATTTGAAAGTCTAAATGCGATTTCGAGCGTCTAAGCGTGCCCAGAGCTAATACCTCGGCGATCCTCCCGGACCAGCTCGCGTGTAAATTCCAACGTTTCGAGATCTCCGGCGAAAGAAATAACAGAGGCGGGTCCATTCAGTTAGATCGCTGTCATATTACGGGAAAAAATATATCGCGTCGGGATGGGACGGACTGACGTCTGTCGTCTGCACCGCCATTTATAACGTTGATCGAAACCGACGTCCGCGGTTCGCATGATTGGCGGCCGCATGCCGGACCAACGGCGGATATTTCACTGCACACTCTCAGTTTGCTCGCGTGTAACCAGCCGCGACAAATTATTCGCTTCTTTCGAGACTCCATCGGTCATGAATCGACTGCTTCCCTTGGAATCCTTACACGCGCAAAGGTCCGCTTCGCGTTTGTGGATTTATGAGGAAACTTGTGGATTGCGTGTCGTTTAAATCGTGGAATTAACGCTAGAACTAGCAAAAAGGGTAAAATTGACTCGTTTCGAACAGTTTATTTTTGCAATTCCTGAGAAATTATGCTTCATTTTATTGAGATTGAAAAATGTTTATAGTTATTCGTCTTCTACGTACCACTGCAATTATTTTCATTTGTATGAATATTACAAGTCGGTAGTTCTAATTTTAAATGTGTGGTGAATTATCGTGATAAATATAAATTTAATAAATTGGGACGTGCGCGGGTAGATATTTTTTATTTTTGCTTTCTTCTTGTTGGGGTGTGTGTAGATTTTGTGTTTGGAAAAATGGAGCCTATATTCATATTTAGTATGTTGTATAGTAAATTATGCGAATGATTAGACTTCAAGCCTCTTGAAATTATATAATTCTATAAAATTTAATAA
>NIJG01000062.1:77627-94967 GCA_002201625.1 Euglossa dilemma
GATCGTTCATTGCAACAAACACTCCAGGGAAAGACATCATCTCGATATAAAAGCTCCTTTGAGAGAAATCTTGAAGGACAAAGGATCAATCCAAAATCTAGTATACTATCTAAAGCGGATCCAATTGTATAACCAATTATAAACCTGACTCTGAACTTACTGCAATTTCCGAATAAAAAGAAGAAAAAAATTCTGACGCATTCGACAGCTCGACGATTCCATTCACACAAATAAGCACAAATACAAACGCACGCAAAAAATTTAATTATAGGCAATAAATACCGTATAAAATTCTTCGTCGAAATAATCCTTTCAACGAAATTTCGAATTTCCCGGAACGCGTAAAACGCGAAACGATCGTGGAAATTTCAGTATCTATCCATCTTTAAATTTTACGATTAATGTACACGGATATTCGACGTCGGTATAAGGAATCGACGAATATTTCGATATTTGCGACAGCTAGTGCAAACATTTATTATTAAAGCTTCCGAAACGAGAGCAGAAACGAGACAGATCGACGCGTCCGGAGTGCACTTCGAAAATAAATGTTCACTCTGAAGGAATCAGAGGGAAAGGGACAGGAATTTATTCGGCGAAGTGGAGGATTGCGAGTATCGCAGAAAAAGAGGAAACGGGAGCGGCATCCTCGTTAGAACCGGAAACGAGACCGACTCTCAGGGACACGGGTTGTTTACTGACACCGAAGGCACGTATGATTCGCATTGGATTACGAGCCTATAAACAATCGATACCTTACGCGACGAGTTCTCCGCGATTGTTTGCGAGAACTGATTGCGACAAGCGTTTTTATCTCTGCTGCAACGAGAAATTTTGTCTTTGATTTATTTTCTCTAGCTGAAGTAGAAGAAGCTTGTTGATCAGGTACCTTGTCCTTTATGTACAATTGTAAAAATGATATAGTATTATCTTGAATTGACATTTATACTACAATATCTGTCTTTTTTATACAAAATCTCGTAAAAATGAATTACACTCGTGTTAAGCTAAAATTATATTTAACATTGGAGCTATGATGAGAGTAGAAATGACTCGTTTTGGATATTTTATTTTCGCGATTGTTGAAAATATGCCGCTCGTTTTATCAAAGCTTATGTCGATATTTTATTAAAATAGGGCCACGATTACGTATACTCTTTTATTTACATTATATCGTATTAATTAATACCAATCGCGTTCACTGTATTTAGGTATACATTACAGACCAGTAGTTCTAGTGTTAACGTGCGCAGAATTTGCATAAGTGCTAAAAGTGCGTACAATTTCATTCCGAAGTAATAGGAATACAGTGAAATAGCTAATTAAAATTGAATAATTTTGCAATGTTTAGTTTCTCCGAATTAAATCGTAGTGCCATGGGTGGCTTGTCAGAGGGATGAAATCGAATAGAATTGTTAACCTCTTCCCTATCTAATTATAATACTAATAATAAAAAATATATACAGCAAAAAGCCTTCAATGTAATGTGACATATCAACGAGTCAAATTTAATTTTAAAAATTAAATAAATTTTCCTTAACGTTAAATCTACCGTGGCCTCAATGACCGTTCTTAAAACTATCATTCCAAATTCTGTGTTATATTAAAAGTCGCTTGCCCTCACGCTTTACCTTCGAATATACGTGTAATCGATCTTTCAATGTCTCCCTTTATTTTTCAAAGATTATACTGCTTTTTCATTCACCGGTTACTTGACCACGACAGGTTTAGTGCTAATAAATTGATACATAAATAAGTTTCACCAGAAAATTAGCCTTCCCAAGATGAAATTATCAACACTCAATTAATCGGTAGATTATTTAACAACGATAGCGACGAGTATTTGTAGCGAATGTTTATAGCGAGTGTCAGAGGTACGTGAAATGGCCGAATGCTCAGAATTAGGGTATGAGACGCGAGATGACCAAGATTGCCATCCAAGATTCTAGGTGGCACGGGCAAATATGTTTAGCTAATGTCTGTATAATTTGCTTGAAACCGGAATACACGGTTATTAATTCGTATACACTAGCACTCGCGAGTTCACTCTCACTTCTAACATCATCGACTTGACAATTCCCAACGATCCCGGCGAAATATCCTAATTAACTCCTCGTTGGAAACTCACAACCGTCGAATATCGCTGGGTATCAGCCAGTCAACGAGCCATTCCGAGGACTAATTATCTCCCGGTCAAAGCGTGTAACCGAAATCCTAATGAAATTCCACGCACTCGCGCGACGGAAGTCGTCAAAATTACGCGCGGACTTGGGAAGAGACGGGAAAAAAGGGGAAGAAAAAGCGCGGGAGACAGGGGAGATACAAAGAAACAATGTCCCTTTGACAGACATTCGGAAATTAAGTGGCACTCACCGCGGAACGGCGTAACGCGTTTCGCGACTTAACGGAGCGCGATCCGCGAGCACAAAGGCGCGTCAGTGTCTCGTGTCGAAATGACTGTTATGCAGTCCGCTGAATGAAGCCGGCGTTGCAACCGCAAATTACTAATTACGCCGGTACCCCTTAGGGAATGCGGTGTCGACGCTCGCGCAATGTATGACGTACGGCCGCGAGACGACACGCCGCGTTCCTGATACAATACGTAACGTACACGGGACGGGGTGTGCACCGTGAGCCTGCCTTTGTGCCACGCTACACGGCCGGCCTTTGAGTATTCTTGAATTCGACTCGTGAAACTCGATGGCCGGATAAAAGCCGTGCAACGACGCCGCGTCTTTTGACCGAGAGGGACCGAGAGGGAGTCGAAGGAAAAACGCGGAGGGTGGAGCGGGCTGGAAAAATTGTGAACAGGACCGCTTGTGTTTCAGGAAGAAACGCGTTACCCTCGTTAAATGGACGGGGTGAAACTACTTCCGAGAACTTCCTCGAAGGTTATTCTGTCTCTTATTCTCCCTCTACCTTCTCTGTTTTGAATGAAGAGGGTACTTCCGCCTGGACTCCAATTTCTCAGACGTATAATCGCAACTTTCATTGAAAGCGGCTTAATCATTTTTTAACGCTTCTGTATTTACGTTTGCTCCGAATTTCTTTTCTTGCGAAAATATTGAAAATCACGGGAGTTGAATTTGGGATAGTAAAGATTCTCGAGAACAAGTATCGGTAATAACTTTCACAAAACAATCTTTATTCAAAAGGGATAAATCTGATTTGATCAGTTCTACATTTGAGTTTTTCAACTTTTCTTTACACGAAAATATTGAAAATTATGGGAGTTGCAGTTAGGCCATTAAAGGCTCTGAGAGAACAAGATACTTTCCTTTTGAACTGTCCGGAATTTACAGCAGTCTGAAATTCTTTTTATGCAGAAATGTTGTAGACTATATTTAGGGTGCAAAAGTGAGAGTCAGTTAGAGGTAGTTGGAGTCAGTTGAAGCCAGTTGAAGTCGTAGTTGGAGTGAGAGTTCAAAGTCTGTTGAGAGTTAGTTAGCTAGTTCTGCAAGTGAGTCCTGTTTCTTTATAGAAATAGATTAGCCTTAAAACCATAGTGAGCGATACTTTACCCTTTCACATTATCCTTTTTGTTCATCTAAAACTGTTACTCGTATTCTTTCCCAAGTTCCTCCAGTATTCATGATTCAACGATATTAAATGTTGTAAGAGTTGCAATTAATTTAGTAAAGGTTCTAAACAAATAAGGGTAGGTAATACTCGTACCATTTGAAAAAGTCAAAATGACTTTTTTATTAAAATAAGATATAGATTTTGGAATTTTTCGTAAACACAGCCGATAAAATACCGATTAATATTCGTTCGAAACATTTTTCTATCAAATGATCGAAAGTGCCTGAAAAATCATGGTGACAGTTACGTACCACACCCTGTGCATACTATCGCGAAACGAAATGCAAAAAGTATCCGATCTTTTTTTGAAATTCTATACGAGAGTAGCCCTAAACATCTGTACAGAGTCCTCCTGTGCTGAACGGTGGCCGTAATTCAAAGGGTCCGGTTGAATTTCATCGTCTTCCGTACTCGACGAACCCACCCCGACTGCTATCGACTTTCCAATAAAAAGGGAGCTCGAGGAAACAGGGCGGAGGGCAGATATGAAATTGCATAGAAGGCTCGCGAGTATCATAACACGCTCCTTTTACTCGTTACGAAGGAACGCCAATTGAACGGACAACAAGCCGTCCAATCGTCCTCGGTGCTGGATAACCGGCAAAAAGCGCGACAGAATCGCGTGTCCCATGGTCGAGAGGCGACATCCCAGGGGTGGGAGTCGAAAAATGTACGGCAAGGGTCGAAAGCTCAGCGCGACGTTCCGCAGCGCGCGCTCCTCCGCTCCACTCTCGAGCTTCTTTACTGGTTAAGCTCGCCGACTCGCCTCTAAATCGAATAAAAGTCAGATAGTCCCCGGCTTCCGCCTTATTTACGAGAGAGGAAAAAGAAGAAGGCTCGAAGCGAAACGGAACGATCCGGGGTTGGGCGAGAGAGATGGCAGAGTCTGGGTAGGAGGACGGAGCGTGTGTGTACACGATATCGGATAAAGCGGCGCGATCATCGAGTTATCGTTATCCCCGATTCATGGATCATCGTGCCATTCAATGGCCAGTTTTGAGACAGGCGTGTTAGACGTGACACGTAGGAGGAATGGCGTGTCTCTTGGACGGGAAATTGATTGGCACGTTCGCGGAGTGTCGGACCGACAACTCGATGAAAGTTGCATGCAGCGAGAGCAATCCAGCTTCTTCCGAGATGGTCTATGGTATCTTTGGTAGATTTTATGGCTGGACCGTGAGGATATAGTGGAACGTCGATTATGCGAGATTATGAAAGAATATACGCGAATTGAAAAATTGCAACAACTCAAGGATCAATAAATTTGATATGACTTGTACTTGAATTCGAAAAGTGTTGTAGTAGCCATGAATTTTATACGTTTAAGCTGTTGTTTAGAATTAGAAAAATTGTCGAGTGAAGTTCTTATTGTAGCATAAAACTATTAGTATCCGAAAAAAGAAAAATTGCGTTACCTTTCGCAATATTCCTTAACCCTTTCATGGCAAAATTATTCACAGACATCACTGACTAATGAAAATGGTGTTATTAATGATTCAAAACGTGTACAAAACCATGCTGTAATTTCTAACATCTTCGAATTATGTGATCGGCGAAAAAAAATTAGTAAGACATTATATTCCCATTGAACTCTCGAGTAATAAATAACCTAAATCAATAAGAGAAGAATAGTAAATGTCGTGCCAATACCATGACCTATATCTCGACAGTTCAATGAGATGGATAGTACCCGCTACCTTACCTTGAAAATTATCAGAAGTTTTCTGTATAAATCAGTAGAAAATAAAATACATATAATAGAGCAAAAGTCACTTAACATATATTTCAAATAAAATAAATAAAACACAAATTACGCAAAGTGGGATCTATGGTTCCCACTGAACTTGGCATGGATAAAAGTAAGTGGGTACCATAATTCCCATTAACCACCAAAGGTTAAATTACACGCATTGAATACACCAAAATAATGAATTAATAAAATAAAACAAAGGAAAATAAAAAAATTCGAGTAAAAAGGATCTCGCCTAATCATCTCTTCTAACCAGCCGAGAACCTTTTTATACCAATCTCCTAATTCACACCGCAACCTCCAAATGCTCCATATAAACTGTACTCCTCATAACATTCATCATCCTTTATCACCCCTAATTCCTACCCTGGCCTCGGAGCGCAGACTCGCACATCCATCAAACTAGCCACGCTTGGTCCCGTGCTAACAAACAAAAACGCTCGGGGAAGAAACGAAGCTCCTAAAACCATCCAGTCGGGAACCAAACAACCCGAGCTATTCCCCCGGCGGGCTGGAAATTTATTCCGTCGAATTGAATGTTCCTCCTCGAAACCGGTATTCGGCGCGGTGGCGCGCGAGAAACGTGCTTCAGCGGCGGGTAAACAGCGGGCCAACAATCGAAACGCGGTTACGATTCCCGGATAATTTACACGGCGTCCATGCTGAGTGGGGCGCGCATGCGCGTCGTGGCGCTAGTGCGCCGCATCGAAATCGTCAAACTCCCGAAAAGCGTTTATTAGCTCAGGCAGCAAGGTAAACGCCTCAGGTGGTAACTTTAAGTGACTCAGCCAGTATGGAATATTTACACACGTTACACGTTTCTCTTCGCGTGACCAGGAGCGAGAGAGACCGAGGGATAGACGGACAGCGGTGGAGAGAGAGAGAGAGAGAGAGGGACGAAGGAGTGAGTTATGGCAGGGCTTGCATTGTGTCTGTTCCGTCGGCATTATCACGAAGTGCCGTTTCGAAGTCTTCCGTGTATTTGTGCTACGCGAGGCCAAGAGTCCCGTGGAAACAATTAATCTAGCCCTCTGATTACTCCTCCGACTACTGAAACATCCACCCAACCCGCCAGCCCGGCAAACGACTGAGCTTCCGCTCCACAGACGACTTCAGATGTCAAAACTCGAGATATTAATATGTTCTACTGGATGGCAGAACGAAGACCGACTCTTACCCGATGCACCCTCTCTCTACCTCTCTCTCGCTATCTCTTTCTCTTTCTCCCACGCACACGGGACTCAGGGATACCTTCTGTTGATTAAATTATTGTTGCCGTGTCCTCCCGGCGAAAGCCCGGGATACTTTCTCCTTTGACCTGGAATTCTATTGTGACCAGAGCTCGCTACGACAGTTGCACGCAAGAGTTCAGCTCTCTGATTAACGGTGGGATAAGAGAGGATGATTTTAATACCTTACTGGATATTTGTTTTCCACACTTTTTCACTTCGGTGAGGATATCATGGAGGCCATGATAAATACGCGTCTTCGTTCTATGCGAAAGAAATGTCTCGTTGTTTATTAAAAACAGCGGCAATTTGTAGTACTTGCGATCATTTTGAAGGAGTGGAGATGAGCTTCAATTTTCTGAATAGGATGTTACAGTGGAACGTTGATTGTATGAATATACAGGAAGTCACGTACACTTGTGTAGGAAAGTAGTCGGATGCTGTTCAACGACTGAAATATTTACGTTCGAGTGTAATATTTAACTCGACGTGGTAGATGCAGTAAGGAAAAACTTCCAAGATTGTATTAGTGAGGATAGAAAATAATTCAGCGATATACACGATGTCCGCGTTATAATTATTGGAGATATGGACCGTGGTGGCGCTAGTGATTTGCGTGGAAAATCGTCTTCAGGTTGTCATAAGCAACGAAAGACGATTATGTTTGAAAAGTCCTAGTTTCTAACTATTCCTATGTAATGAAATAATTTTAACCAATTCGTCGTTTAATTAACAAACCATCAATTTAACTTTCGAAATTTCATTGACTCAGGGAACTGCTCGTGATAAACTTATAGCACGACGAGTAAAGACAAGTAAACACTGATACGATGTAACAGTTTGAATGTAATTTCATTTGTTGTTGATCTGTATCTTGTTTAATATACGTTTAATTCGCATGGAAACGTGTGAATTGCATATGTACATAATTAAAAATGCACACCGCGTTAATTAGACCGCGAAAGCGAGCGCAGGCTGAATAATTATAATGCTTCGTATGGAAATTACGGCATAAACGATCGAAAGTGAGATCATGGGTTACGGAACGAGTTTTGAGAGACACTCCACGTATTTGCAATCCCATTGAACGTAATGTGAACGAACTCGAATCCAATGAAGTACGCTTGTTATTTTAATGTCAACGCGGTAATTCAGAAGCGAAGCTCATTATAGGGTAACAACTTATTCTGATCAATATAATTGAAACACAGTGTCGTAAGAGAAATTATTATATTAATTACCAATTTAATATTTATTATTGTTACTTCCTCAGTTATTTCATTTTTATCATTATTTCATTATTATTATATTTATCGTTATTAAAATAATTATTATTGAATTGAAGAGTTCATACCTGGTCTTTCCACTGATTTTTTCAGGAGAAAAACTGTCTGCAATTTGCTTTTATAAAACTGGTCAATTTTTCCTGTAGTGTAATTTTTTGAGGAACAACGATAATGAGAGATTTTTAACTATTAGAATATAACAGAACCCGAAATTGATAAAGGTTGTTCCAATTAAATGAACTCTTCAATTACGTTATATATTACATTAATCTTTTGATGTTCAATATGCTAAATATAAGTTTTTTATTGTTAGTTTTTATCATATGATTATGACTATACTTTGTTATTGGTAAAAAGTATATTATATTTGTATATTTACTTACTTTTTTTGTACATCAAATCAGACCATAAGTTTGATATTTAGATTTTATATAAATGTAATAAAATTAATAAAATTACAATTATGATATATACATATGTAGATGACGAGAGTAAATACATTGTTAATTAAAATTAAAAATTACCAAGAAATATAAACTTATAGACCGATCTGATATTTATACATTTACTTATATAGATGTTCATTGTGATCCAATTTCCACAATTGTGCAAATTATCCACGAACTTCCGAGGCATCTTCATTCGTAAATGCTCACAGCCTCGAAAAATCGTATCACAAGAATGATATATGTACAAAACAGACTTACCTACGACGTGCAAGTAGCCATACTGCGTTTTCGAGGTTATCGTGTTAATCTGGCACATGTACTTTCCCTTGTCTTCTTCTCGAACATTTTTGATATGTAGGTACCAGGTCCTATGCTTGTCATGCGACACAGATATCCTGGGGTTCCTGGTAATAACGTGATGCTGTACTGCCAGGATAGTGCTTTTATCGAAAAGCATCCAGGCAACCTGAAACAAAACAAGAACCAGGTTATTCCATAAGCACGAGTCATTTTACCATGTCGATTATTATAAGAGTTCAATTTCTGGTCGAAACTGTCTGCCAGGGCCCTTTTATCTCACTAAATATCGAGGTTCACGTAAATTAATCAGGAAAATATCGCGAGGGATCAAATTCGACCTGAATAATATTTTTAGTCACGTTCTGCATCATATTTCAGATGGATCCAGGTTAGGTCAGATTATATAATAAACTGGAAAAATAACTACAATTACAGTTTACAGAGCATTGGAAAGAAGATCAGAATTAGATGCTAATTCCGAGCAGGCCATAGTCTTGGGATAATAATATTTGATATCATGATCAATTATAAAGTATATAAATATTCATAATAACACTCTTTCCGTATTAACAGAAGCCAATCTGCATCCCAAATGCACTTTCATCCCGAAGAGTGCTCGCATCGAAAAAATTAACGCCAGTCTCGATTTAGCTAGCTTAGACCTCTCGAATTTTCTTCCAACTCTCTGATCACGTTTCTCAAATGAACATGCGGCTATTTGTCGCACGTTCTCTTCTAGAATCCTTTAGACAGATTACAAGAAACGTAGGAAAAGGAATCGATGGGATTATGCATACGTATGAGACGGAGGAAGAGAAGAGGCGTCAGAAAGCAAAGACAAAGAAGAAGAAGCTTCATGAGACAAAAAGAGGAAGAAAGTAAGGAAGAAACGAGGAGAGATGCATAAATGGAACGTCTAATCGCAGGGAATTGGAGAAACCGTAGCTGGAAGCGAGATGCAAACGTGGAATTTTAGTACAGATAGATGATCTATGATCCCGGGTCTGGCTGATCTACAGACCAACGAAGGTTATGGATATTCATTGGTAGAATGAATCGCTGTGGGGTCTACTCGCAGATTCCTTACTGGTATAACTGAGGGAACGGGACCGTGGCGATGTCTATGTACATACACGGGCGTTGTTTTACGAGCAAAGTTTTCTGTTATACTGGACGAACGGGCAAACATGCTCCACGCTTTGCAAATATGCTATTACAGATTCTACTGTTCGCAAGATAAATTCGGTAAATGGTTGATAAGGGGAGGAATAAATCTCGGGATATAACGAGAACTCCTCGTTACGTCTAATAGGGTATAAATATACGATTCTTATGCTTTTGTCTTGGAGTCAAGTACAGGCCCGAAGCGGAATGTGTTAATTTAAGAACACCTTTGTTCTCCGCTTTGTTGGAGCTCGATAGCGATCGCGAACATCGGAACTATATTTCTCAGGTATGTCGATCGTGATAATTGTAAAATCTCATGGAAGTCAGATTAAATATCCGTAACTCAATTCGCCTACGCAAGTATGATTTATATATTCACGTGATTGTCTATTAGCCTAAGTTTGATGATCATTTAGTAATCGAAGCTTTATACTTTGGCTAGTCTATTGCCGAGACTTAGGCTAGAACATTCAATGGGCTGCAAACGTCAGTGGAGATTCAACACTGACAACTGATTGAAACATAAAGGATACATTAGAGGAACATAGATAAAGAATTCATAAAAGAACATAGATAAAAGGGTAAGAATGTTACATTCGTGTCATGTTGCGTAACTGGACGACCACTCTGCAATGAAATTAAACTACCCGTCAAGTCACTAAATAAACCGCAGTTACATTAACAGTAATATCATAAGATGATTGTGCGTAGGAGTATTACAGCTCTATTACAACATAAGCAGCTTCGTTAACTAAGCTCCTAACTAACAACTAAGATCCTCTGACTTAACTATCCTCGCGATATAAATTTCATCTTATTACGAACCTGATTCCACTAACAGGAAACAGTAGACTCGAGACTTAGAACCACGATTCTCTAACGTAAAAACACAAGATATGTAAACTGCATACATCGTCACCTCACAAACTCCGTGTTATTAACGCTCGTTTAATAGAACCTAAATGATAAATGACATTCGAAATTTATTTACATTAATAAATACAAAATTACAAAAATAGTTATTTGTTAGCATTGAAGAATATATATATATATTACAGTAAGAACCTGAAATTGATCAATTTTGACTGATGTCAAATTAAACATATAGAAATGTTACAATACAAAAATTTCGTGTCACAAGTAATTACACGTTAAGAAATAAAAGAAAAAAATTGATCAATAACCAAAGCGATTCGAATACCTATAAGATTTCGTGGGAATAAAATACGAATAAAACAAATGTTATTCGATCGTCCAAGGGAAGAATGGGAAAGTCACTTTACATGGAAACGAGAGTTCACAGAGGATCACGCGCAATGATATCCCGTCATCGATACCGAAGTGTCCTAATTTCGGCGGAAGGAACAAGGCGAGGAAGAAGCCGAAGATGGAATCAAAGGGAGCAGCTCGAAGCTGTTACTTCTTCAAAATTTCACCAGGATTCGATAGGATTCATTTATCGTCGAGCAGCCAGCGTAAGGAACCGATTGAATTCCGATCACGACGACCGATTCGTTGGCTGATCGATACAGGGAGTAGGACAAGAACTGAATGACCGACAAGAGGGAACGATCCGATGAAAGGAAGCAGGAACGTAAAGGAAAATCTCTCCTCCGTCCGACAACCGTCTCTGGAGAAATAAGAAGGCCTGTTTCGCGCGTGTACACGGCGATGTTAACTTCCGGTGTGCTCGGTGTAGTCGCGTCTTTTTACGGCTAGGAGATGCGCCCGTGAGCTGCAGCTCCTAGCAGATAAGTCTAGGTCCCTGGCTAACAGGTCGATGTTTACGATTAGGAATAAAGAGAAGGAATAGCAAGTGGAGGAGATAGCAGGTGTCCTATTCCACGGAAGGAATAGTCTGATGTCGAGTTTTAAATTCGTTTTAGGTGAAGAGATGAGGGAAGACAAAGCAGTTTTGCGAAAATTGGACAACTGGGATTTTTGAATACCAAATCGAAAGATTTGAGTTACAAATGTAGGAGGAAAGGAAGGTATGCAATGGCTTGCCATTGATTTTAGCCTAATTTTTGTATTTTGCGAAATTTGGAACCTCACATCTCATAGTAAAGCTGTTACGTTCGCACGAAAATACAATTGCGGTTCGATTTTTTCCAATTTCACAACGTGAATCAAATTACGAGAGAGTGAATTTACCTGTAACGATAATTCGACAGATCTGAAGTTCAGCTTTAGTACTCCTCACCTCGCATATGCAAATAGCTGACAAAGCAGGATGACCTAAATTACCGAAGGCAGTCTCAACTCCTGTGGTNGATCTCTATATTTTGAATATAAAATTACGAACATCTGTCGATCTAAAAACTTCACAAAAAATTCGTTTTGTAATGTACTTTGAATTTTTGATTAAACCGTCCTATTCAAAAGAAGATTCTGAAAGATCAGCTAATAAAATGTTGCCAAAGTTTATGTAACCTTTGTTAGGTAAACCTGAAGTTCAGCTTTAGTACTCCTCACCTCGCATATGCAAATAGCTGACAAAGCAGGATGACCTAAATTACCGAAGGCAGTCTCAACTCCTGTGGTCTAAGAAGTTTTACACCGGTAATAAGTCTTTTCATTGTTAATATAAGATTATGTCACTAATCCAGTGAAACAGCCTTTCAAAGCTCACAATATGCTACACTCCAAGTGCAAAAGATAATGAAAAGCGTTCAATTTCCAATCTCAGTGTTGTCAATATGCTATATACAATAGCCACATGCCTGTATCGGGATGTTTTCATTACGTCAACTCTCAATAAATAAATTATATTCCTTATTTGTCCTTCCTTCCTTAAATATTGTTGGATTTATTTTTCTCAGATTCTACTATTACACTTAGGTCTTCCATTAAAGTCCCCTTGTCCCAAATATCGAGGAAGCAAGTTTAGAAGATGATTGTGCTCTTAATAGATGGCAAATTTGTATCTATGGAACATCAACTTGGCCTTTTCCAAGTTTCGACTATTAAGTGGCTACCATAAACTCAGGACACCTTAATACCTTTCCAGATTGTCTCAAGAGGCACCATTCATGTAAATACATATATATTGCTTGTTCTCAAATCTCCCAATAGTCTATCTTCAGTGGACTTAGTTTATTTTGTTATAGTGAACTACATTAAACGTACTCCGAATATCGGAGAATTATTTAGCCTATATTATGCTAATCAGGCTAATACCTCTTCGACTAACGTCTCCTGTAATTTCACCTTCTCAGCTAAGGATTAACTGACTCTAAACGCAATGGATCTCCCATTCATAGGACAGAGATTATCACTAGGTTTAGTGTACTCGTCAATTTAACGGGTGGTTTGCTCCAATTACACAATATTTATAGATTTAAGCAATTTATATTAAGTTTGTTAATATTGCAATTGTTTTTAAATTAATCTCATGGTCTTTTTTTTAAAGAAAATACGTGGTTTTCTTTACCCGTAAAACTGAAGGGTTTCCATAAAGGTAGGTATACAAAAAATGTTCATAAACTTAGTGCTAAAGGGACCCTAATTTTCCGTTATAATTTGAAAAAAGGAGATAGAAAATTAAATCGACAATTAACTCGACATTTGCTACACCTAGGTCAAGCTACTTAAATCCAAGTTAAAAAATATTTCCAATCACTATGACACGTACTAATCTGATCGAACTTGGTTCAGGAATAACGCAATATTTCGCGATCGCATCACGATAAACCAAACTCCAGATACTCGAATATTCTTACATACCTAAAAGTTTTCGAACAGTTCCCTAGCATCGCTCACACACCCAGACCCCAGGATCGCGTCCCAGAAAGCCATCGTGGTCTTGAAGCTCGTCTCGCGAGGAAACAACCGAGCTCCAACAACTCCACCCCGCGATCGGTAAGCTGAGCTACCGCAACTAGGGTGGATGCAACTCCATTGCCATAGTCATAAGTCTCAACGACCATAACCAGCGGCAACGTCCGCACCGACTCGTGACAGTTTCGCGTTTCTCCCCCGTTTTTCCTATTCCGCGCTGGAATTTTCACCTCGATTTATCCGGGCCAGCTGTCAGCGTAACAGCGGTTATGTCTCCGCCGCAACGACCCGCGTCGAGACGACCGGCGTCGAAGCGATTGCACGCGCGCGGTCTCGCCGAAAAATCTGCCCGACACTTTTGTCCGGACGTGAACGAACAACGGGTGTTTGTCTATCGTTGGAACAGCGGGCGTGGTATTCTGGTCGATGGTACAACGTCTCGGTTCGGTCTCTCGCCGCACAGGTGGCGCGAGTGAGTTACGCGTCCACGCGTTTGTTCCGAGGATTCTCGGAGGAGAGATCAGCTCGGGACGAAAGTGTGCTGTTTGTCGATCGGTCCTAGCCTGACTTTTGATTAGGAGATGGATGTTTCTTGCGTGTGAGTGTGGTGTTTTGATGGTGATTCTAAAGTTCTTAGCGGATCCATTGAGATTACTCCCAGCGAGTGGTCAAAGCCCAGGTTCGTTGGAGTTTGGGAAAGTAGGAAAGTTGGAGGGAAAAATGTAAAAGAGTTTCTTGGGAGCAAGACCGAACTGTTTAGAGTTTATTCGCTTCTCTGACTCGATGCTACTTGTTCCAGTGGCTCCGCGGAGGCTGATTTGTCGAGTTTGCAAACTGTCACTGCGACGGCTTACCAAATGCTGAGACTGTTCCTTCTAAATTGTTTAAGTGGTTTCTGTTTGCAGACTGTGCTAACAAATTTCGTTGATAATGAAATTGAAACGCGGAGTTTTCCCGGCTCTTTATGAATATATAAATACAGCTGAAAATTTATTAAACTTTATAGTTTAAATTTCACATTTCACAAACTTTACCAACAAACTAACTTTGTTATATTCCAAATATAATCATCCGTAATAACAAATCGCGTCCATAAACTTTACATAATAAGCGAGTGTACCGATCCTATCACGTTATTAAAACACTTGAATATATTTTTATCGATCGAAACAAATGATTGTTAGATTGTAAACGTATATCTCGCACAGATTTTTTTAAATCGGATACAACCGGAGATCAAACATGCAGGAGAGAAGAGTACTCGATAAAGTAGATGCAAGCTTAACTATTGCCTTTTGAAAAGAAGCAGAATCGCTGGTTGGAGATCAGACAACAAGCCCCGTATCCGTAACGTATCAAACAAGAACCACTAAACGCAACCTTCGGCTCGACTTAACCACCTTTGAGGGCTTAACCATGGCTGCTGAAATAGTCTCGCCCCCGACCCTCGTTTCCCACCCTTGTAAAACCTTTGTCACGAGCGATTGACCTCAGTGTACGCTGCCAAGTGTTCCACAGGTTCTCCCTCGGTGGTTTTCACTTCGTCGTCATCGCTCAAACGGCCACAAAGTGCCGAAGGGACCGACGCGACTTGTTAAACCGAATGTTGCTGTTCTGCCTCTGAATGGAATGTAAAATGGACGCCGGAGACTACGGTTTAATCGAGATCGCTCTTCCAGATTTTACAGCGCCGTTCATTCGTCGAAACTATTCCCTCTGACTACCTTTATTTTCCCTCGTCGGTATTTATTTGCTTATTTATCGTATATTCCTCACACTATCCTTTTTTGTAGCACTTTTTATTACGGTTTTACGTTATCGCATATCAGTTTTAATTACATGCTAAGAGGAGTGGTAATGGTAGTTTCTCGAAATTATTACAGATCGTGTCACACCATTGATAACGTTTATTTTGATTTTTCAGACATCTGTCAATTTCTTCGTCTGTTTATTGATTTATTGATTTGTTATTTTAAATCTGTTTGACATTTCGCACAGCACAATCACGGTATTGTTTGTTATTCACATGAACGAGAACATGAAAACTAAAAAACATGTTGGATTTCAGGAGTGATTTTTACTGTAGAATTGAAACAGACAGAATACAGGACAGTATATAAAAGTTATATAAATTTAATGCTTTTTTTCCTTTTTTCTTTCATATTTTCGCGATATAGGTTCTGCGTGTTTGTAATGATTTATATTTAATTTTGCGCTGCATTTTTATTTCTTTTATTTACTCTTTTGTGTTACATAATGCGAAATATTGTACTAATGCTGGCTAATCCATTAACCGATTAATATATAATTAAATATGACTGTTATATAACAGTTAAACATTTAATTATTGAATAATTATAAAATAAAATATTCTCGCACAATTTACTAATTACCAAAGATTATTAAAGGCTTTCAAATATCAAAGAAAAATCGTGTTAAAAAATTCCCGAAGATATAGATTAAGAATCCTATTTTAAAAACAAATATCGTACAGAAATAATCTCAGCTCTATCACTCACAAATTCTTGAAATAATTTCATACAACTCCACCAGATATTTCTTTTTCCACGATATAATAGTAACAGAATTATTCCTAATAGTTAACTAAACGCTAATTGTCAATAACTGATACAATAATAACAATAAAAAATTCTCTATCAAAGTTCCAAAATAACAAATCCTTTATCCTCAAATACCTCAAATACAGTCGTCGAGAACTACTGCTTCTTCAACAAAAATGATAAGTAATCTCGCTAGTTCTCATTAAAAAAAATAAAAAAAAAAAAAAGATGAAAGTAAATTCCAAACGTATTCTAGTACGTAAACCTAAGAAAAACGAGCGAAAGTACCAACAATCCGGTTTTTCATGGCTCGTTTCGTCTTTCTTCGAGACGTCAACCGTTGCTTTATGCGGCAAGTAAGATAGATATCCGAGAAGAGTTTCATGGCAGACGGTCCACGGAATGCCAAGCATTCGGCGAAGTTTCCACGAATCATTAATTTCACGGTGCAAAATCACCGCTGTGAATCATCGCTTTCGTTTCGGTTACTTGACTCGCTGGAAGCCCCGATGACTCCTCGGACAAAGGTCATTAAGAGCTCGTTTCATTCCGTTTCCTCTATTTTAATCCGGCAAACGCCGAGCCAGTTAATTGGTTAAGTAGATCTCTACACGACTGCGGTTCGATCCGCCGCTCTTTTAATTCTATTTTCGCGTCAGGGTATTTGGGTAGCAGAACCACGTATATTTAACTTTCACCACCTCGTGGTTATTTTTTCAACCGCTCGGCCAATTCGCCTTTCGACGAGGGAAAGACCAGCTGAGGGTCGATTAGTATAGTAATTGCTGAGAAATTCAGGTACTCCAGCAGAAGTACGTTTCTGTGGATTTATTCGCTTTATTGACGAATTGCCGATACTTCATGCTGGTGAAAATACCATTTGGAACTTTGTTTTTGCAGAAGCGCGCAGCCCGTTTTCTTCGATTGAAAATTGTGAAATAAGGGATCAACCTCTTACAAAAACGTTTTTAGACATGAAAGGCTCGTCAATGAGAATTCACCCGGAAATGCATTATCTAGCGAGATTATCTAGAACTCTCGAAAGCACTGGGAAAAATTTATAACTGTTATAAAATGTTTCTCTTAAAATAGGGTAAGCTCCACTGGAAAGATTTTTGGAAACGAACAATAGCTTAGAAAATAATGCGAAGCTTCAAATGGGGCACCCTATATGCAGTGGCGGGAATATCAAAGTGAAATTTGTTTCTTTAAATAGAACCATATCTCAGAAGTATT
>NIJG01000062.1:95748-105949 GCA_002201625.1 Euglossa dilemma
TACTGTTACCATTTTTGACGAATATTTTGTTGAAATATATCTCAATACTGATACCACTTTTGACGAATATTTTGTAGAAATATATCATAATACTACTGGTCAAAAGTGGTATCAACCTCGGTCATTTATAATTCAAAAATATTTGAAAATACTATACAAATTTTCTCCGAATTTTCCTTTGAATTATCATTCACAGAGGACCGCGTAGTTTCTAAAACGCGAATGACTCTAGTTCGCACAGATTTGGTGCGGGAGAAAGGTTCTGAGGCTGCTATTTACCAAAGAAATTAATCAAAATAGTGGTCGCGAGACGACATTTTGTATCGGCGATACGCGAGCGCATCAACATGCACGTTTGAAACTAAGATGGATGCCTCCGGGAGGGTTTCCTCCGCGAGTTTGTACCCCGGAGAGCCGCTAGCAGGCATTGATTCGTCGCGAGAGGAGAGTTACAGCTTTGTTTACTTCGCGGGCGACGAGACCAGCGCCGTCCAGTCTGGCTCTGCTCGCCCGTGTTGCCACTGTCTCTTCGTCCTCCACCTACTCTTCCATGGCTTCCATCTTCCGCGACCTTCTTCTGCTTCTTTCACCGGCTGTCTCAACCGAAGAACTATAGCCCGCGTCAGGATCGACCCTCTTCGACCTCTCGCCCTTCTTTCCTCCTTGCGAGCTTCGTCATCTGCGCAAACACGTGCCAGAGGATCGACTTGCGAGGTGTGGTAACTGATCCGTTAGATCTGTGATGATCGAGACGTGCACTCAGATAAAAATCATCGTTTTAATCCCATAAGCTCAATTTTCGTATCATTTGTTACCTAAGAATTAGCGATTTCTTCATTTCCTTTTCATTATTTTAATATTCGCATACATTAAATAAAATGCCTTTGCATTTTTGTTATTTAGGAAGTATAGTTTATAATAATGTAATGTATTTCTTAAGTCCTTTGTAATAAAGGATATGAAATCTATACTGGTGTAGGAATATTTTTATGATTGACTATGTATTGCTAACATGATGTGGTAGCTCATGTGTTGGGTCTATAGCAATCGAGGTGTACAATTGCTGGCAAAAGTTAAACCTCAGACTTTTATGTCGTAAGTGTATGTCATGATTGAGGTCAGTTCTGAACGAGAATGAGGTATATAGGGTGTGAAAATAGAATGTGTCACAGGGGATTGGAATTCTTACAAAAATCGTTTTTGTGGCATGATAGAGCATTATGTGATAATATTAATATCATATTGCCTGGAATTAATCATTTTTATGTAGGTGCAGTGATGTTCTTCTTTTGTAACATTATAATAGTTGTTTTTACATTTACGTATATATAGATTAGCCAATTTATCGTGTATCTTAATATTTGTGTTATAAATATTGAGTAATGGAAGTCTACTGTACTGAACTTGAGTTGATTCATTATTGCAATTAATATTCAATCTATATACAGTGGGTGAAAAAGATATTAGAATCTTATATTACAAGAAAATTCAGATTTTAATGAAAATTTGTTTGCATATAGAACATGATTTCTACGAGAGAAATTTTTTTAAGGATATCAATATACATTTTTTCACAATAGATTACATGTGTATTTTGTCGATTTTTCATTAGAGAATTTTCAAGGAAGAAATTTTCAAAAATGAATTAGAAATTTCAATATTCTAAAATTTGTTACGCAATGCTGAGACAGTATACTGTAACGAAAGATAATTTCCAGTACCTACATCTCAAAATTCTCATTACTGTTATAATTTGCAAATACAATTTTATCAATTCCATATATCGATAGTTGAAAGAATAAAAGTATTTTCTTCGAACAACAAATATCTCGACTCTTCTTCCTTCGCTGCACTGACCAACACAAGAGTTTGTACAATTCTCAGACAGTTTCCCGGACTGTTCGTTCTACCCAATTACACGACACTTCAATATCCTTAAGAATTTTCAATTTACCCGGGCAAACGCGTATACCACGTTAAATTAATTTCCCATCTCATCTCGCGGGGCTGGCCGGAAAGAAATTAGACGACGGTTAAGTCGCGCAATAACCAACGTAACAACAAACTTTAGAATAGCTGCACGACCCTAACGTCCTCACGGAGACAGCTAAATCGTCCCTCTTCGTCGCCATATGTGGAAAGTTCCACCACGTTCCAGGCTTGAACGTAATACGACCACTTAACCCGCAAGCTGTCTGACCCTTTGGCGAACAACCTTCTGCCATGACGTGCCCCATGGTCCATTTAATTGTCATACAGCTCGCCCTAAACCGATTCCAGCCGAAATTGTCGGAGGAATTGCTCTGCTCGATCTTCGTTTCGATGATATTTGCTGCTCTCCCCAGCGAACTTAATCCCCCATAAATCTTCGCGTTTTTCCACTGGATATCTGTCTTATGGATATTCCAATCTTAGATATTTAGAGGGAAGGGCGGTTAATCTTGCTTTCCCAGTTGAATATGGTTCCTGTGGATAAGTTTCTCTGATTTTTATGTAATACGGCTGGAACTCGGTTATCGGATATAATTGGGAGATAGGGGATTTGGGATGAAGAAAGTTTCCAAGATAATGGAACAAACATGTACATATTTCCTCCTTGTGTTTGTTCCATTTCACGTATTTCAAGGAAAACGGGATTGACGTATAAAAGTGATCGCAGATAATTTTTATATGTCTTTATGAAAAGGAAATAAATACTAATTTTCATAGGTTTTGAGAAAGCAAGTAAATGCGAAGTCCCAAATATCTTCTTCACCTTTTCACTGTAATTTTACTGCAATTTAATTACGTGCTTTAGCATTTCGATGTCAGAGTTTATGATTATTATTAGCAATATCCTCGATTTGAATGAAAATATTTGCAGAAATTCAGACAGCGTTTGGTAAAGAATTCGAATAACGAGAATTCTGATAATCAATGTTTCTCTGCACATCGACCATCATTTCTTGGAATTTATATTTTTTGACAAATGGTAACATTTCGTCGAAACAAGCCTGGAATACTCGTATTTTTTGAATTTTCCAGGCCGAAACATTGCCATAAATCACATCCATAACGATATTAAAAAAGAAGAAAGAAAAAAAAAATTGGGAAAAATCAGTGGAATTACTACAAGCGTGATTTTTCCACATTTGGAATATAAAATATAAAACAGTTTCGCGGTTATTTTGGGGCATTTTGTTGGAGTGTAATGGAATATGAATAAGAACGATTCGCAATGAGGAAAATTCGATTGGAGCGACTATTTCATTTTCTGGCTGATGCGTTTTACCTATTAATCGCGTAAGTGAGATTTATCATTGTCGTTGATGTTCATTTTTCAGATTTATGTCCCGATTACATTGCTGTTTCCCGCGACGCGTTCTTTTCTACTGTTAAATAACTCGGAAAGGATCTTTTGCTTTTCTCTTGTTTATCTCGTTCCTTCAGCTAGAATGTGCTCTGATCGATTGCGTTCTGCCTGCAGGCAAGAAATATGTCATTGGGATATTGGACCGCGACTGATTTATATGTATATGAACGCGATGTGCAATTAGAAGTATGCCTTAGCGACGGGGATACACCGGCAGCTTTTCAAATATTTAAGTTAATCGATTTCGCGAAATTATTGCAAATGAAATATTCCACATAAATGTATGTAATAGAATTTATATTGAAATATGCATAAATACGAAATTTATTCAGAAACTTGAATTATAAATTTATTAGAAACTTTGAATTAATTTTTTTCACTGGTAATAACTAAATTTAAAGTAAAGAAGAAGAATGTTATAAGCTCAATATCAGTTGTTTATACTCCACCAATTATTAAAACTTGAATATTCACTCGTAACAAAGAAAAATGAAATAAATGCTAAAAATGTATTGTAAATAAATCTCGATTCACGATCAAAAACTACGATTAATAATAATTTATCATACAAAATGCGATTAATAAATATGAAATATACACACAAAGTGAATATAAATAAATAAATTCAGGGAAGAAAATAGAATAATTATACTACCCCTGTAAAAGATTTTTAACCAAACACGATAGTGTGAAATTATTAAAAATTACCGTTAAATTTTACGTTTAAAGAGCTGCGATATAAGCAATATATACTTTCGCTAATGAGAGAATAGTTATCATCGACTTTGGCCAAGTGATAAATATTCAAAATAAAATTTCCATGTTTCCAGGAAGCCTGTAGGATCTGTTGTATTTTTACGTATCTCTCGGTTTACTGGAAAGTCTCGTTAATTCACGAACTAGTCAACGAAACATAATTCCGTTTTCCCACGGTGTCTGTTCTCTTTTCTTTATTCTCTGCTCGAATAAATCGAGTCCTCCACGAAAGCAACACTTCACCGCATTTGCGTAAACACATCCGGAGTATGCGCGGTGGCAGTAAAGAACGCGGAGGAGGAGAAGCCAGGAAGGAGAACCGATTAACTTCCTCCAACTTCAACTTCATCTGTACACCCTTGTCTCTGGGCGAACTTCGAAGATATTCGAGCACGCCGTCGAAATATATGGAACGACTGGGCTCTTACGATTTAACAGATACTTAAGTTAGATCATTGGTTTCCGCTGGGACATTCACCCAACCCTTCCCACTCCAGTCGAGCTTTTTCGCGAATTTATGAAGATATCCGCGGTATGTATTTTCGAAGGTATTGCAATGCATAAATTTCAGTTACGTATCAACGTAGACCCGAAGGAAATTTGCAAGATAATATAAACGCTGGCGTAGAAGTGAAATAGTGCGTTAGGGTAGAATAAAGTGTGGACCATGAAAGGTAATGCAATTTTTTGGGAATTTCATCGTGAAAGTAAAACGGAGATCGCCTTTGAATGTGAAAATAATTTTTACGAAATTTTAACTGTACTTTTGACTCGGTATGAAATTTTCGTGCAAGGATGGAATATATCAAGGTAGAATAAAGTGCATGGAAGAGCAGATGCATAGAGAATAGTAGGTAATAATGTTCTAGGTGATTTAATTTCAAACATTTAATATGAATTAGTTTCAAAAGAGGAAAAATTTTACAGATTGAAGTCTGCAGTGTTATAAGAATCATAATTATAATCTTAATTATAATACAAGATATATAATATATTTTTATTATTATTTAAGATATTTATTAGTAAACTTAGTATTTTATTTATTATTATGATATAGTATAATATTACATCTTATAATACGAATTAGAAAATTGAATTTAGTTTGTCGGATAAAAATTGAGCTTTAATAACTATATTCGAATTTTGTAAACTCTTGTATTTCTCGCAATTTTTCCTTTCACAACTGCATGAAATTCCACTGTCTGTAACCTCAATAAAATTCATTTCATAATAGTTATAGTAATTTTCGAGTAGAAGTTAATGCACCGAAGAAATCTTCTTCGCAAACGTTGCAGTCTTACATCGATTAGTTCCTGAGCCGTTTACAGAACGATTTTCTATGTGAAGTGGCATTTGGTTAAAATGAATTGTAGGAATATTAGATGGATGATGGAAACGAAAACTTTTTATTAATAAAAAATGGTTTATTCGAAATAATAAGTAGACACTTAATCAAGTCTAATCAAGTGACACATATAATTCACACACTGACACTGAATTATCAACTGAACACTGAACACTGCATACGGACTATAAAAATTTCAATTAATATTCAATATGTATTTAACAAATATTAATCCTCTTATAAGCCATCATATGTATCGTAAAATTAATGCTTGCAAATGCAAATGAAATTAAAAAGCAAACTATAGATAGATGCAAAAATAAATATAAAATTAAGAAACACGATACAAATAAAATTAAAACACTAAGTATAATTAGTATTAATATTCGTAATTTATTAATTTATGGTTATATATATGGTTAATACATAATTTATTGTCCATTGGTCTCGACTAATACGTAACGTAGGAAAAAATAACGTCTGTATGTCGATTGCACATAATTTAAGTCACGTGATTTACAAGTAGAAGTCATTTAATCCCTCGAATTGGCATTCAGATTTATTTAGTGGGAAATTTCTAGTTCATTCGTTTTTCAAGTTTGCACTCCTGACGTTTTTCTCCCATTTCCATATCCTAGTTCGTGAAATTGCGGGCAATGAAAAAACTGCACGGGACCTTAACTTTCTATGGAATGAAGTAATTCGCACACTAAATGAATTAAATAAATAGGAACATTTAAACGAAGCACATAATGGGTTTGGGATAATGGAATTATAAAAATTTGCAATTTAATAAAATTTTGACATAATCCAAAAATTTTGGCATCAACTGCTTTTTAATATTTCATTTATACACTTTATTATCGTTTAATTGTTTCTATTACTTTAATTTCGACATAAAGTATAAAAATGAATAAACTATTTATACTATTTATATTATTTTTTACATCTATTATTATATATATCATAAATATTTACTTATCATGACGATTTCTTTCTTCTTAATAAAGAAATAATTCGAGTTTCGTTGCTATCAACTTTTGTTACGTATCGGAAATGAATTTTATTAAATTAATGAAACAGAGAGCAGTTAATCATATTATTCCTGCGTTACGATAATCATTCAGTCGGTCTCATTAGATTCCAACTAGCGAAAGTAAACGTCAATGCTGACAAGCGCAATTAGTTTCAATTTACTTCGTAAACTCGACGTGGTCCGAGAGAAAATTTCAAAGTACCGCGGTAAACTGCCATGTAACTCGAGACGAGTTTTCTGGCTATGCGGTGAGTAGGATTACACTCTGGTTAAATACTTGTTACAATCGCTCAGAGCCTCGAAATTTTCCCCTTAACAAACTTAACATTTCACTTTTGCCCAATTTCCTCTATTAATTATAATTTACCCCTGTGATTAAAATACACAAGCAATTGCGATAGACTGGAACGAAAGTTGTAATAATTACTGTGGCTTTATAAAATTCGCTACCGAATTCAGTGAAATTAAACAAATTTTCGTTAAACTTTCCGTTTAACAATGGACTAATCATACCAGTCAAAATTACCGGTTTCACAATTTTTATTCTTTTTTTTTTGGAATTATTAATTTTTGGTAAAATTTCGTAGTAATTCTAGTATTAACTTTCATTTGCATTCATTTGCTTCATTTTCGGTTGTCTTAAGACCGAAGTCAAGACCTAAAACCTCTAAAACCAAGGTCTCTGTGCGTTGCAACCTTCCGATGACGAAACTTGATGATTAACATCATTTACCACAGAAGAATTTTTAGATAACGATACCAAGCAAATAAATATGCTTCAAATTTAAGATATTTCCTATCTATTGTAAATTATCAAAGATTCTTTCGATCTCTGTCAATTTTTCGAAATTTGATATCTAAAGTGACAGATTAATTCCGATTACGGATTTGTTCTGGAATATTACCCAACAAATTATTCAATTTCCCAACAAATAATCTTCTAAATGTATAATTGTATCGTCATTTAATCTTCGGTTTGATATACTCGATATTCCCACGAATCTATATAAACTGTGTACCAGCAGTTGGGGATTAAGCTTCAGCGATTAACAAAGGTTTGTTTCGATAGATCTCGTGATCCTCGCTCGATATCGAGCTAGAACGTTCATGTTCAGACACAGTATTCTTCCTGTTCATAGAGCCACGCGCAAATGGGATTTCTGATTTTATGCTCACGCAGAAGTTCGGACATATTCTGGTTAAAGGTATTACAACCACTTAGCCCGCAAGCTGTCGAGTCCTCCAACCTCCAAGACATTCGCTTAACTGGCATAGGAAGGGACCCGTAAGCCAGCCAGCAGGCCGGAAGTATGCACGCCAACCAAGGCCACTAAAAGCATCTGGAAACTTCCCGTCGAAGACACTAAATCGACGTACGTACAACCAGAACTATTCTCGACTACGATGGAAATAAGATTGCCCTCGATTTACCAGCAAACGCTTATGGCTCGCTTTAACTTCACCCTCGTTCAATGGCCCGTCGATTACAGGCCCATCAGTAGTCAGATCGATGAATTTCTTCTTCCTCAGAATTGAACGATGCTTTCGAGTATATCGGAAGTTTCTTGTCTTAATTTATCGAGAGGGTTTTTAGCGAAATCGTGTAATTTTTCTTCCAGTCATTGAGTATTTGAATTGATTTTATATATATTTTTTGGTACACCGTGGGTTTGGTATTATGATCTGTGGATTACTGGCTAATAAGTAGTCAGATCGATGAATCTCTTGCTAGCTTAATTTATCGAGAGGGTTTTTAGCGAAATCGTGTAATTTTTTTTCCAGTCGATGAGTATTTTAATTTATTGTATATATATTTTTTGGTACACGGTGGTCTTAATATTATGGTCCGTGGATTACAGGCCAATCGGTACTTAGATCGATGAATTTCTTCTTTCTCAGAATTGAACGATGTTTTCGAGTATATCGGTAGTTTCTTGTCTTAATTTATCGAGAGGGTTTTTAGCGATATCGTGTAATTTTTCTTCCAGTCATTGAGTATTTGAATTGATTTTATATATATTTTTTGGTACACCGTGGGTTTGGTATTATGATCCGTGGATTCCAGGCCAATCGGTAGGCAGATCGATGAATTTCTTCTTGTTTTAATTTGTGTGCAGGGTTTTTAGCGAAATCGTGTAATATTTTTTCCAGTCGTTGAGTATTTGAATTGATTGTATATATATTTTTTGGTATACCGTGGTTTTTGTATTCCGATCCGTGGATTACAGGCCAATCGGTAGTTAGATCGATGAATTTCTTCTTGCTCAGAATTGAACGATGCTTTCGAGTATTTCGCGAGTTTCTTGTCTTAATTTATCGAGAGGGCTTTTAGCGAAATCGTGCAATTCGTTTCAGATCGTTGAGTATTGGGATATATTCTATATATATGTTTTTCGATACACTGTATTCTTACTTAGTATTTTAATTATCGATTTTTAAAGATTGGTAGTTTCTTACGGTACAGTGGTTTCTTCGTTTCACAAATTTTATTTTAGTGATTTATCTGTGTTATCTTGTTCTACTTTTGTTCAAGTCTGATGATTTTAAATTTTACTCTACCGAATTGTTATTTAGTAATAAAATTTAAGCATGCAAATTGAAGCATGTAAACTATTGGAAACAGTTTTTCCCATAAATATTATAAATGTTACTACAATTTCTTCTCTTCTTTTCATTTGAAAATACACCCATTTTATTTCTTTTTTAGTTCAATTAATATAATTTTCTGCATTTTGCACAGTGAGTGAAATATACTATTCATGTTTACATGTATTATGTATAATATTATATATTATATGTTATATGATATAGTATATTTTATATATTATATATCCAACTTCTATATACTTTTACAGCATACATCATCTTTTTCGAAAATGGAGCTTTTTTTATCTCGTTGACCTGAATTAAAATTGCAATTCATGAACGTTAATAAATTTTTATATAACCAATATTACGTATAGTTCATATTATGTTATATATTATTCCACGATCTTATAACAAATTTTTGTGTAAACTATTTCTATCATACTGTACTATTGCGTTAGAGTTTAAGCTTTCCTTTATTACAAAAATATTATCTGAATAAAATCGCGATTTAAATTCGAAATTATTGCAAACTTTTACATATATACTCACATATATGCTACTATACCGTAAAATTTCTTACATTTCACTTCGTTCAAAGAGGGCAACCGGATTTTCCGTTCTCGCAGTTCAATTATTTCGTCTTTACAAACGCGATGGTGAGCTAAGGTGTCTTAATTTGCTTTCGTTATCGGCGCGCGGAAGTTCTCGCTAAAATTCGCGGTCGAGAAGTGAGCGAGCAGACTTACGAACACGTGAAGTTCCGTGCAAAATAGCCGTTGTAATTATTCCTTTTAATCTAAATTGCGGTCTGACAAACCAAGCAACGGGGCGAAACTTGCCAGCGTCAAATTTCTCGAGAATTTCGCGGGTCAGAAATCGAGATTTCCTGCAGTTGATAACTTTCCGCGAAACGAACTTAACGTACTTAAGAGAAAAAAATAAAAATACACGGCGCTGAGTCAACTGTTATTTGCTCGCATAGAAATTCAAACTGATATCGGAAATTTATGTTATATTTTTGACAAGAAAGGTAAAATTATTAACCTATGCTGTGAAGTTAAATGTAGTATAATATTAAAAACAAGAAGAAAAATATTGTAATGGTAATAATAATAGTGGAAAA
>NIJG01000062.1:106304-116465 GCA_002201625.1 Euglossa dilemma
ACTTATTATTCAATTAATATTCTTTATTTATAAATCATGGATTTCAAAGTTTCTAGGAAAGAATTAACCCTGTTAAGAAACTTGATCTTCGTTTCTGTTTTGGAACAGAGTCCTTATCTTTATAGCCTTTTCCGACATTTTAAATGCAAATAATTTCTGGAAGTTTACTTGAACTTCGTTCTATAACATGTATTCACATGCTATTTTTAATTAGCCGGTTTTCTTTATCAGTAAACTGTAAATCTTAAAGTTTCACGAAACCCTTTCTTTGTTTCTGTTTTAGGACTTAGAAACTTTTTCTTCATTGCTGTTACCTATATTTCGACCAGAAATAATTCTCTCAAGTTTACTTGAACTTTGTTCTACGACGTATATCCATATATTATCTTTAATAATTCTTTTTTATCTGTTAATTTCATCTATTAAAGTCTTAAGAACAAAATTAATTCTTCTATCGGCAAGACATTAAAAAATTATCGTTGTTTTCCTATTAATCCAGAGATAATCTTTGTAATCACTTTCGACGTTGTCAGAAAGTACTAGGAAATTACTAGAAACCATTCCCTGAACTTAAACTTACTTGTCCGATTTTAATCGCAGTGTGCATTAATTATTCTAATATTAAATTATCAAATAATGTATTTAAATCTTTTCTTGTGTACATATCTGTGTATTCTATACATGTATCTATACTTGTAGGTAGATACATTTGATAATCTAAACTATGAAAATGTGTTATCCGTGAAATAAAAAGATTCCAAAATTTCCAAACCTCTCAACATGAAAATCTACTAATGAAAGCCTAATCCAACTACATAACCCATACTGTGAAGTGCCAAAGATGAATAAATGGTGTGTGTTAGGATTCGAATAAATGAATCCAATTTTAGGTTGTAGATCATGGTCCATACTATAAGACAATATTAATAGAAATTTCGAAAAAACACAGGTGTCTTCGAAAAAATTTTCAACCTGCAGAGGATACCTATAGAAATAGGAAAAATTATTTCTCTGGGTTTACGAATATGAATCAAATCTTATGTTGAAGGCCATGATTCCTACTATAGGACAATATTAATAGAAGTTTCGAAAAAGTACAGGTGTCTTCGAAAGGATTTTCTACTTGCATCGGAGGTCTATGGAAAAGAGCAAAATTATTTCTCTGGATAGAAAAGAGATACGACTATGAATCTAATTTCATGTTATAGCTGATGGTCTGTACTATACAGCGAAATTAAGACAAACTTCAAAAAAGTCCTGATATCTTCGAAATAATTTTCTACCATGAATCCAATTTTATGTCGTAGATCATGATTCGTTCTATATACACAACCAGGAATCAGCCATAAAAATCGATATTACCAACACCCATAGATTCGAAAATTCCCCTCTCACAGAATCACCCGATCCATCCGAAGCTTCGCAGTAAAGCAAAGAAATCAGCAGGAAAAAACCAAGCACCCAACACACATCCATCGCAGCGGCCAGGGAAAACAAAGACACCGAGTGCAAACAATCGAGAGTAATTGCCAGGTCGCGGAAAACCAGTCGTCGTTTCTTGTCCTCGAGGAACAACCCCGCAAGAGTTGTTCTCCCTCGTCAACGCGTTCTTCCTCCTGGCCTCGCCCTCGGCACCCTTTCGCGCGAATCTGACGGCTTCCGGCGTGAAATAGCAAAAGACCCGACCGGAAGCAACGGACAGAGACGGAGCAGAGCTGCGCAGGCTGGGGAAAAAACATGATTCAATTTAAAAATCATTCGCTAAGTGCTCGTGGCCCGTGTGCTCTCTCTCTCTCTTTCTCCGTTTCGTGTCAGAAAGAAGCGACGACGCGCTTCTTCCGCTCGTCCATTTGCCGGCCAGCGCTTTAATTCACGGTGTCCTGGCCGGCCAACCGTGGCCATGAATCCCTCTTCGACGTCTCGACACCGAAATATGGCCGTTTGCCTGCAACTGGCAACCGGTGCGGTTTTAATAGTCGTCCAGTTTAACGCCTCGGCCGCAAAAAACCGGGCAACAAGCGGGAAAAAATGGAAGAAAGTGGCGGAGAGAGTGAGATCAGGGAAGGAGGAGTCTGGCGAGAGAAGACAGAGAGGAGGGGTGTGTTTGCGCGTTTATCCCGTTCACGCTCGATCCTCCGGGACTCGCGTCCCGGCCTGACTGAGCAGAGAGGGATGATTTGTAACGAGACCGATCGGTTTTACGAGCGCAGCCAGACCAGGGAAATGTTTACCATTTGCACGCTTGGAATTTAACGCCGGGGAACTGAGAGTTGCCACCGCTGCGACTCGTGCACAGGTCACGATTGATTGATTGATTTAAATCTGTTTCGAACCCCGGTATCTGATCGTTCGAGGCTGATACCGGGATTTCCAACGAGTTTGGAGATGGTATTTTGCGACGCGTGGTAGAATTTTTTCTTTTTGCAAAGGATGAGACGGATGGGTTTTCATGAAGGAATAAGTCGAGTCGAGGTGATTTCTAGCGGAAGTTGTTTTGAAATCTTCGAGTTCATTAGTTCAATGGGAATTTTGATAGATAATAACGTTTGATAAATAAATGTTACGCGAATTAAATTCTGAACAGTTTCATATATGGTACATTTGATAATTAATAAGTCATTATCATAAATCAAATGTAATAATGGAAACTCTTATTTTGAAGGTTTAGTTTCAAATCTCTGAAGAATGAAATTATCTTAGCGCTACAAATACATTAAATGGAACGGAATTTCTGCTAGTTTCAACACTAGAACTACCAAAGGGGATGACTTCTTTCAGATATTTTATTTTTACAATTTCTCCAAGGATAATTACTTTCATTCAGATTGTAACATAATCCCGTAACATTACAATTCATTTATGTAAAATATATGTAGCTACTCATTATAAATCGATAGTTCTAGTATTAAATCTCTGAGTACCAAATAAAACGCTGGTAATTATGGTAATTATGGTAGCTGATAGTATTGATGATAATTATATTTCTCACAGATATTCGTTAAACAGTAATTCTATTAATTCCAAATTTTGGCAAATTGAATATTTCAGTTCTCAAATTATGCATAGCTGTCTAAAATATTTAAAACATCGTACTCCTATAATTTTAAATCACCGAGTTCCATTTGTCATATAACGGAGTGTTTAAATTCCGAAATAACGTAAATTAGGTAACAGTAGCAGAGGACATTACAATTCTCAATATTTTACAAATTACACAGCAACCAATTCCAAACTTTTTGATATCATTTTCGACGTATCGAATCACTCGCATTGTCCTCTAATTAACCGATCTTCAATTATTCCCGGAATCCAGCATTTGATCGAATTACCTGTAATTAACGTAACGAAGTTCGTCGCCAATTTGCCAATCTTCATTAAATCAACTAATTTAATTCCAAGTCCCACTTTGCGAATTCCTTGTCATCGGATACGAGACTGCTCGCAGTCTGCGTCACCGTACATCACCAAAAAACGATACACCATCAGCCGTGATGGGGTATTGCCAAAAATACCTTCCCCTCCACTAGAATCCATCCACGCAAATTACTCCGTTCGCAATCACCCAGTCGCATCAGCAGATCGCGTATCGTATCGCTGAACAAACCGGGAAGCCGATCGAACCTGCCGAGCGAAAGCGTTTACCAAAAGGACAACGCGGAAATACGCTTTTAACGTCGTCGCGACGAGAAGCTCGAAGAAGAAAGCGAGAAAAAAGGAGTTGGCGCGGAATCCTGTAGATTATTCCATAACGCCCCGAAATCCGGGATATCCCTCCGGTTCGTGAATTATGGTGTTCGAAAGTGCAAGAGTGAATTCCCACCACTTGGAGCCGGATCAGCGGCTAACTTCCACGCACCACCGTAAATCCACTCTTGTACTTCGAAACTCCGTAACTCACGATCGGATCATCGGAATGATACATTATGGTGCGCGATCGAGGCTCAAAAGCCCGAGGCTGCCTTTTCCCTTTCGCGCTTTCCACCGTACCATCTTCGCTCTCTATTGTCTCCTGCCTGATCTTCTTCTCTCTCTCTCTCTCTCTCTCTCTCGCTCTATTCTCGTCGATGGATAGAGCTCGATATCCTCGAGTTTCGTTCTTGGAATCGCTTTCTCCGCTCGTGGTCCACGGGAAAACATCGATGCGGCGATCGAAGAAGCCAGGATGATATGTGCGCCGACCACTATCGTTGGAAACGTATATTTCCTCGCATTTGGTAGTGAAATCGAATAAGGTAAGTGGAGAGAAGTGAAACTGCGGGACGAAGTACGCGAACGGAAATGGCGGTCGCCATTTATCCGGCGAGAGATCGCACTTTTCACCCTGTTTGCCGCTCTTGACTGATGGCGAATCGGCCCGGCTAACTTTATACGGCAGACACATAAATTCTTGGTAATGGGGGAACGGGGTGAAGATTGTTCCACGGAGGCCTAGGAAAGAGGTTAGCCCGAACGAAATAGGATTCTTTCGTCGTGGTTCTTATCGGTTAATTCGGAGGATCGTTGGGGAGAGAATGGTCCGATTGCGTAGTTTGTCAAGCGGGGTGGGCGGATTTTTGAAGCCGCCCCTGGGGATGTAATTAGGTATCGGAATTAATGGCCGAGTGGCGGAATTGAATTTTTATTTATTTAAATATCAGAGGTGTCAGGGTGCAAATACAGAGTAGAGATAAAGCGAAGATTTTTAATTCATTCTTGGATAAATTATTTTTATGAAGGAGAAGATCATATTTGCATAAATAGGTTAGAAGCGATAAAATAATTATTAATATCTTCGAAGATATTCAACTGGATCGAATTAAAGAGAACACCCTGCATTAAATATGTTATTTCTATACTTCAGTGATTTTACGAATTTTTAATTCAACGATTTTATGTTTAAATAATATTCATATACTAATTCACTTACGATGATTCTAAGAGTTTTGAAACTTTAAAATTCCGTGAAATAATTATTATATATTTCTATCCATTTGATGTGTAATTTTCCGTAATTCTAAAAATTTTGAACCGAGCATGTGTTAACAATAAGGATTTTATTCGATTGTTATACAACCAGTGCCTGAGGAACTACCGAGACCCGTGACATTTGTCTTCCCCACAGTATAACCAACCAACAACGCCTGTTCATCAATTATTGACCCAAAGATCCTCCACTTGCTGGATCCCGTAAACCACGGTTAAAATTAGTCCTCGAAACCACTGGCAAAATATTTGCCCTCTTCCCAGGCGTATTATAAATATTAAACCCCGTGGCGTTGAAAGCATAGCGCGCGCGCGCTCATGATGCGACGTAAATATCCGCGACATAATGTACGCGTAACCAGCGTTAATATTAAACAGCGTGCTTACATCGCTTATGTTCAACAAGCGTGTTCAAACGAACGTATCCAGGCACTGATACGGGATTGGCCTGATGTCCGAGTGCAAAGCAAACTACCCCCAACCNATTATTGACCCAAAGATCCTCCACTTGCTGGATCCCGTAAACCACGGTTAAAATTAGTCCTCGAAACCACTGGCAAAATATTTGCCCTCTTCCCAAGCGTATTATAAATATTAAACCCCGTGGCGTTGAAAGCATAGCGCGCGCGCGCTCATGATGCGACGTAAATATCCGCGACATAATGTACGCGTAACCAGCGTTAATATTAAACAGCGTGCTTACATCGCTTATGTTCAACAAGCGTGTTCAAACGAACGTATCCAGGCACTGATACGGGATTGGCCTGATGTCCGAGTGCAAAGCAAACTACCCCCAACCCCTATCTCCGTTTCTCTCAGCTATTCTAATCAAGTGTACAAATGGAAATGGATCGCGTTATACATTTTCTACGAATTCTCCATCGAATTCCGCCTCCTAAATATGCCGGAAGCGCGGGTGACAAGACAACATTGTTCGAGTGATCGATTCATTAGATCGGCATTTCCTTCAACGAGGTTATCGGTGGCTCGTCAGCCAATCGTAGATTCGATTAGGAATTTCTGTAATTCATCGTGGTTACCTAGCACCGTCGACCTGTCGTTTATTGCGCTGCGTAGGATTCCCCTAGATTAATGAATTCGGGTCAAGGTTTCGTGGATTTTTCAAATTTCCGAGAAATTATGAGGTTTTTATCGTTAGGGTGGTTTTAAATAGTAGAATAAGAAAACGGAATTCGTTTCGAAATTTTTTAATAAAAATACTTTGACTGTTCTTAGATGCTAGTGAGAATAAATAAATTGTTCATATCAATCTCTTTAATGAAATATAACATTGGAATTCACGATATATCTCTTATACAAAATTTAGTTATTCTATTATATTTTATTACTTGACTTTGATTAGAGTATAATCCTGAGTAAATGAGAATAAATAAATTACAATTGGCACTACACTAGAATTAACAACTTATGTCTCATACAAGCTATGTTATATTATATATTAATTTTCATTTACTTATATTTTTTTCGTGTCTACAATTATCTTTTAAATATTTCTAAATACCTTTTTCACGATTTTAATCGGATTTCAATTGTTTAATATAAAGGTTCCAGACTTGGTTTAACTAATTTTTGGAAATACCGAGATCAGTTATCTCTTTCAAAGTCAGATTTCGTACGGACGCTAGTAACGAGCCATAATATCTGCGAAATAACTTTGCTGAAAATTGATTTAACCTTTGAAAGGCACGTAAACATATCTGGTGATTCTGGAATTGGAGCTGAAGTAGAAGGATGTAAACTCGATGTAACGATACGATACGAGTTCCGCGTAATTCAATCGAACATTGGAAAGTGCTTTTCGAGTCGCTCAAAAATTGCGTAGCCGTGGAAAATGGCTTCGAAATAAACGAAGGGATGGAGGTTTTATTCCATCGAACGTTCCGTCGAAAATGCCTGCATTGAATATTTGACGGCGCGATAAAACTTCTTGTAATTGCACGGTTATTAGTTTTTCCGTTGCATTGAAACCTACGTGGACGCAAAGATAATTTCAAACAAATTCAATTTCGCGGTACGAGAGAGTTCGACGTAACGATAGGTTATAATACAGGTAGAAAAATAATAAAATAAATTTTCGAAATTAAAGTAACTACTGACAGCCAACCATTGCTATTTCTCTTGCTATATTACCTGTTAAACCGTAAAGTGAAATCAATGTTTCACTTTGCAATTTAATACAACACAGATTTATTTTATTCCACTGTAAATGAAATTTTCTTAACGTTTATACTATAGTCATTTATACAGAAGGGTATCAATTTTTCTACATGTATTTTTTACTATTGCAATCAAAACGTCTTTGATATATTTAATCTCAATCCTTTTTTACATGAAAAACTATTTTAATTTAAATTTTTATAGTGGCTTTAATCTTAATCTTTTTTTGCTTCTTCAATCTGAAATATTTTAGTCTGGAAAATTCTTTCAATCTAAATGTTTTTAATTGCCTCCGTCTTTACCCATCAATTTCCTTAATCGCAATTTTTTAATTTAGAAAAATTCTTTAATCTAAGTTATGCTCCCAATTGTCTTAATTTTTCCTTTTCGTAATTTCCTGGATCTTAATTTTTTCAATCTAAAGTTTTTTAATCGCTTTAACTTTAAGTTTCTCCGTTTCTTTGATCTTATCCCCGTGAATCTTTAAAAATTGAATGGACGGTACCAAGAGGTAATTAATATATAATAATGTAGTCATTTTCATATCCTTATTACTACGAAAATTATCATGTTATAAACAATAATCTAACGTGAATATATATCTGAAGTTACGTGGGCCACCATGTTTATATATATTTCTTCTTATTGAAAACGATATATTATTACAAATAGACTATGCAAGCACCATATTTATTAATTAAATGCAATAAATAATCCATTAAATGATCCACCAAAACGATATCTATTATACACTTATTCTATAATAAAAATTCCTTTCACTGTTTACAAGTGATACATAATAATTAATAATATTAATAACCATCTATAATAATATTAATATATCAATAAAATTCATATTGTTTCTCACTGCAACCTTTGACTCGTATATCAAACACATTTTCAGTCTCCAAGTGCACCAGAGGTAAAACAATTAAAGGAAGCTTTATATCCGAATGACTATTAACGTTATTTAAATGATCTACGCATTACAAGTTAACGCGAAAGACTATCCCACACAATTACGTCAACGACCGGCGATTTTTTTACCAATTTTCGTCTAATCGAAGGAACGGGTCGGTAACAATTTTCTAAACGACGCGATTTTCGGGAGCATCGGTATTCCGACGGCCACGGATTTTCGTGTTCGTTTCATTCGCACGAATTCTCATCGAGTCCTATGCGACTGCACTTAAAGTGATTACAAAAGTTCCTCGAGCCGTTCGCTCTGTGTTCTCCGCATTTATGGATAGAAGTTCATGCCACGCTAATTATTAAACGAGACGCGTATAAATGAATTAATTGCAATGAGCTTATGTTCACGAAAAGTGCAACTCGGACCATGAATTTTCTGCTGTGCAATGATTATATTATTTTGTAGAGAAATGCAATGACGAAAAGCGGAAAGATATGGTTGAAATATTTACTTCCATTTACCCATCGATGAATTCAGACAATTTACGAAGTAAAATTTTTATCGCGCTTCCAAAACTGTACCCAAACTTAATTTTTCTATAGACATTTCGGAATGTGTGACAGCCTCACACTATGAAATAACTATTTATTATTTCAAATTGCCCACAAATTTTAATTATAACAATAGGTCTGTTTGTTACAAAAAATTATTATGTTACAGTTACTTTGATTACACTGCATACATTTAACAAAAATTTTCTATAATAATCTACGATATTTCTTAAACTAGTATATAAGAAATCATACATAAATTAGCACCTAGAATAATTTTATTTCAACATTTTGTTACGCTATTTCAAATTTAACGTATTGATTAATGTGGTTCTGCAGAATTTTATTAAGTGGAGGTCGTCTTTAAAGTACAAAGGGTTAAATTACAACGTTACCAAATAGAAGAAAAGAAAGAATTAAAAAATTACACGATTAATTACCGAGTGGAAAAATTAAGGGCACTCTAGTTACCGAATTTGAATAAAATTTCGACCGATAAAGCAACGTCATACATAACGACGTTAGTCATGCGTAAACATCGTTAAGACAAAGGCAGCGTTATCATACGCGATAATGTTGGTCAGTTTGTATTTGGTAAACAATCGCGGTGCACTCGAGTTAATACCGATTCATGCTTTCCTCAAAGGCGAAGTTTCGAATTTCAGCGAGCGAGCCGGGCTTCCGTAAACCACGAGTCCGCCGGCCGGAAGTGAAATCCGATGTTTCCATCCGCGTCGCTACGTCAAAATTCCGGGATTCGGTGTAGATTGTCGCTGACCCTCTTATCGCCCGAGTTTCTCCACGATTAACTTCTTTGGGTGCTATCGATTCTCTGACCGGATTCAAAGAGATTGTGTGAAGCGAAAATTCGCTAGTATTTCAGTCAAAGAAGACGCGCAACAAGAATAATTATTATTTCCGGAATTATAATTATTAAACTATATTACTATTTTAATGCGAAGGTTGCAAGGAAAATATGGCTTCATAAATTGTAGATATTTAAATTATTAATGGTATTAAACAATTTTAGTACGATATATACACAGTGTATCTTTTTCATTCTCTTCAGGAAAAATTAAATTGTAATTATGCAAATCAATTTATATAAATGAATTGTTGCTCTTGCCATTTCAATTTGGAAATTAATGCCATGGAATATTGTGAAGAATTATTATACGTTACTCAAATTGTGTCAAATCATTAATTTACCACAATTATTTTGTAATCAACATAATAGAATGGTGTGACGATAAAACGGTATTTAAATAAATATAGTATTGAAAATTCATAACGTGAAAGAAAGACAGACGTGTAAACCATGTTTAATTGTAATTCTAATTGCTTTGTAATATTGCAATTTAAGGCCTCATTTTGCAACTTAGTATATTTATATATGAAAAAATTATGTTAACTCAAAAATTGAACGCCATTGTAACAACAAAACATAGATTGTTTAATGAAATGAATATAAATGGAATAATGAAAAACAAATGAAGAGTATAGTATAACAGCGTAATGAAACTTTATACAAGAAATATTTGATTAATTGATTTAACT
>NIJG01000062.1:152358-166365 GCA_002201625.1 Euglossa dilemma
TTGTACTATTTTATACAATCTTCTTTCATCCTGTTGCTAAAAATGTCATGGATTTTATGACAGAAAATTTTTCAGTTTCTACTTCCCTTTCCACAATAACACTTCACCTTTAAATTAACATTATATACACTAAAATATTTAAAAATAATTTCGAAAAACGACGCATTGGACAATAATAAAATACTTTAATAGACTTCTACCTTTTATAACTCCAATAGTCTAAATTATTTCAAATATAATCACAACATCTAGGTTCGATTTTTTCCAAATATTTAAATTAAAAAACACGCAAAGCATCTAGCCCAGAGTTACAAATAAACAATTTCTCCAGAGACATGGATAGAGGGAAAGATTTTTCCTTCTCGAATGCAAATTCATATCATGTTGCTTCTCACGAAGCAATATCGCGAATAGATGCTGCAAGCAGAAGTTCAAAGCCTGTTATTATATTGCAACATAATTTCAATCGTATCAAGTCCTCGTGAGCAAAAATTTAAAGTCTCAGATAATTAACATCGTTATACGGTGATTAATCTTCTTTGATGCTAACGAGTTGATATATCTCAGGTACCATTTGTATTACACCTATTAACTTGGCACTACGGAGATGGACGTCGTAAATCAAAGTACTTAATTCTCGACTACCCACGTGCAATTTCACGTCGGAACAGTTCACTCTCGTTTCATTTCGCGGATCTTTCAACGTCAATTAAAATTATTCACTAAATTATTTAACGAACCGGCACATACACGGTAGAAATACACTAAAACAGTGACGTGTCACGAGTTTGACCTCAATACATTACACGTCAAACTAACGGAGTTTAACAGCGATAATCATCACTGACACTGAAGATGACTACGAATATGAGGTTAACTGGTGATATTGTTGACATACTTGCCACAATAGAGTGGCAATTAGTAATAGGGTTATAATAGAGAACATTACTATATACTAATGGTAATGGAATAATATAATATGACTATGGTATTAGTAGCTGATGACGAATTCTTATTTGAGAAAAATATTTTTGCTATAGTGAAATATCAATTTGCACCTTTTACTATAAAATCGACATCTTTTGCAGTAATGTAACAGGAAATCGTCTATAAATTAGCATATACAATTGTTTTAAATCGATGTTTCGTGTATTGTTATCTCTTTTGTTATAAATTTAATACTGACTGCCAATCTTTAAAAATTTATTCAATGACGCGTCTCGAGTGAAAATGGTGAGAACAGAAGATTATACATAGTCTATAATAAACACGTTTGAAGAGAAAACTGATAATATGGACCTATATCCAGTATACAATATATATACCACAATATAAGTTAATGATGTAGTATTAATGTATAGTATAATATATAATTGACATACTGTTGCATGTTTACCATAATATATGATAGTACATTACTATTATCTGATGTGATATACTACATACTACATAGCATATAATGTAAGATAATCCTAAATATGTAATAATTCTTAATTTACACGTTTTTCTTAACTAGTAGGTTTACGGGACGAGTTAATTTGATGAATGAGTTCCTCCAATTAGTTCCTCCAATTATACAATATTAACAGATTTAATTAACTTATATTAAGTCTGTTACTATTGTAAACATTTTCAAATTAAGCTCGTCTTTTTCTTTTTAACAAAATACGTGGTTTCCTTAATCTATAAATATGACAAACGTTCCTAGAAATAGGTATACAAAAAATGTCCATAAACCTAGTATTAATCTATTCAGACAGCCAAGAGAAGAGACAGTCACTTAAAAAGGGAAAAGCTCCTTTTAGATGTAAAAGAATATTCCAAATGCCACGTTATTATCCAAGTCACTAATAATAATATCACTATAATATCACCATATAAAGTAACTCGATTCGCTGCTACATCTTCAAACATCGTCCGAGTCAAGGGCGCAAAGAATCCTAGCTCTCCAAAGACCCTCGAAGACTGCAAGTCCTATGCGACAAATCCTTCGAATTAACAAAAAAAGCCAGCTTCGCTAACACGCGCAAAATCCCTAAAATCCGCTTGGTCCTCGCGATCCACGGTGAACAGCAGTCACCTTAAGTCTCCCGGTGGAAACGAACAGTTCCATGACTTTAAGTTCGCTATCCCGCAAACGAAGGGGGATTCGATAAATTCTCCCGCGATTCCTAGCTATGGGGTGAAAGGAAAGGGAGAGAATGGGGAGAAAAAATGAGGGAAGAGGGAGGGAAGGAAGGAATGGAAAACGAAAGCATTATCGAGTCGGAGAAATGGAGGTGGTGCATGGAATAGGGTACTTTATCCCGTCGTCATACATCCTGCGCCTGGACACCCACGGATATATATATGTTTTCCGCGGTTTGGCCCACGGCAACGATCGACTGTTTCACATTTTAACAGGGTGCGCCGTGCCAAAACGTAATTTACTCCCGGCACGGCGTCGGTATTGGAAAAATTAGCAGCGTGGTCGCAGCAGAAATGGCCGGCGCCCGTTTCGAGCGGAATAAAACCGCGTGACCTCCGCGAAGGAGAACGTGTAAATCTTTCTACGGCCCTGTGGAACGTTGTCGAGAGATCGTGCTTGTTAAGACCGCGGTGATCTATCGCGCCGAGGACGTGAGTAAATAACGCAGTCGCGGGAATCGTGGAGCCGGTATGTTTCTTAACCGGGATATTTTTAACCGTAATACATAGGTGATTATTAGGAATTCGCGGTATCTGGAACGAGGAGATAATTTATTTCTAGAATAACAATTATCTTACTTCTTAAATCAATGGATAGCTTGCAATATATGTACTTTTCGTTTCTATTTTTATACGAGTGCATTGTAGCTCATCTTTGATGGTAGTATATTGACCTGAGTGTGCTGTGTTTGTGAAAATAGTATAGTGATAATATAGTTGNGTAGTATATTGACCTGAGTGTGCTGTGTTTGTGAAAATAGTATAGTGATAATATAGTTAAAAATAGTGTTGTACAATTACAATATATCGTAGTACCAGTGATTTATATTATAACTTCTATTAGAGTGGTATTTTCTCTGGTATTAATTAATTAGTATGAACGATTGCCTTTCGACTATCATTTAATAACTAATTTATATATGTGATAAAGAACGTCCCTGTATTATACTATTCATTTTACTCAACATTATTATTCCGTTTATAAATTTTGTGGCCTTATGGAAATTTACGTATTAATGAAAATTCTGTATGTGCAATGCGTAATTCGAAAAATAATTCCCGAGAAAGATTTTAGAGAAAGAGTTAAAAAATCATCTCCAACCTTTCCCAATCACAATTTAAAAACATTTCGTAATCGATCACACTTTCTCCCCATAATCAGAAACTTAGAAACCGATGATTATAATTAGTTTAGAAACAACCAGGTGCAAGTAAGAGGATACAACGATAAAATACAGTAGCACGGTAATAAATAATTAATTAAAATGCCATTGTCATTTCGACAATTTCTAATCGCAAACTTCCTCCGCAAGTAAACCTTCGCAAATACGGATGACTGTAAGAAAATTTCCATCGAACAGCAAACCCACCGATTGACATAGAATCTCCATCACACGGAAGTAACGCGCGCGACACTAGCGCCAAACGTCGAACCTTATCGTTCCTCCTCAGCGACTCGTGATCCGTAGAGAAGAGGGTCATAAGCAGCCGTGGAAAAGCGTAAGATGGGAAAAGGGAGACGGAAAGAGGAACAGGAGGATTGACCAACGGAGGTGAGAGACGTCGAGAGGCCAAGTGAGAGGATCTGCCGGAGATAGATAGAGCACGTCGTGGTGGGAACAAAGTGAAAGCTAAAAGCTCACTGTGTTTAGGATCGATGGCGCCACGATCGCGGTAATTTACGGCGACTTCTCCATCCTCCGTGCTTTTCTCCATCGATTATCCTTTTTTCCTACGCGGATTTCGATTACATTCGAGTGCTCCGCTGGCTTGTACACCAAACCATCCCTGCGTCCCTTTTTCCACCAATCGAGCCCCTTTCCTCGCCAAATATTGCTCTTCGTTTATCATACCCTCATTTTCCACACTCGTACATTCCGATAGGTTGACTTATATTCCGAACACTTGACGATTCTTCGCGATTTATTTTCTTTTCCCCGTTCGTTCTGTGTTTCTATGAGCAATATTCGAAGTTTGTTATTTTTCTTTAACGGTGTTCAAAATTTTACGATCATTTTTTCAAAGAGGTTTGTTCTGCGTGATACTTGGCGATCTTGGATCTATGTCAATGCCACTAGTCGACAATCGGGATACTTGGATTCATCGTGGAGATTCTGGCTCCGATTCCTTCTCCGGTTTCTGAGATGGCTTCAGGTTTCCGTTGATAAGATAGAAATCTTAACAGACGTATCATCTTGACGTATCGAGTTAATTATCGCTTTGGCTGTAATTGGTGTCTGACGAGCTGAGTGACACGGCTGGTGTCTGATCTTAATAATACTCGAGAGTAATTTGCCAAATATCTGACCACGTCCGCACATTTCATTCGTTACTTTATTCATACAGTCAGTGAGTTTCTTTTACTTCTTCTTTTATTGTAGATAGAATAATTTATTTACTAATTTATTTGGTAATAGTTACTATATAGTTATTTGACAAAAGGAATGTCTCGTACTTCAGTTAATTTGTATTTGATTAAAAATTGCAATAAATAAATTGCCATAAACTTTCTTCGATGAAAAATCCAGTGCAAGTACATACTTTTGATTTAGACGAGTACCGTAAAGAGTAATATAATATAACGTCGTAATAATTGGAGAAAAATCAGGAAATCATAGTTAGAATTTTCACGAATAATTTACCAAAGGTACAGTTTCAATTGAACATGCAACTACGATTTATACGAATGAAAAATTTTAAAAATTTAAATAATTTAAGCTTTCTTACTCTCCAATTGTCAATTTTTGCTTTGTTAATCCAGTCGAATAGAATTTTTTGTGCTTCTCCGATAATCGTAAGTTCGTTCCCTTTGTAGAGGGAAACATATTTGCACTGGTAATAAGGTTTCGGAGCCGAATAGGAGAGATTTGACAAAGAAGCTTTGACATTAATTCGTGGTAGACCGGCTGGTTTGTTGCCCTGTGTCGAAGTCTTATTTCACCTTCAGGTGAAAAGCTTCGAGAATTTAAAGGAATTTGCGAGAAAGTTTGCCGGAAAATGTTGCAGAGACTGTATAAAACGAGATGGTAGCTGAGAAAACTTTATAGTTACATTCCTTCGGCACTTCGTTCAGGAACTTAAAATTTTATAATACCCCACTGTTTGCGGTATATTTTATAGAAACTTTTCGTCGGATAGTGGGAGGGGGGACCGTAGGAGAGGGGGGGCGATACGGATTCATTAAATTTTTCAATGTGGCGGCGAAGTATTTTTTAATAGCGTGGTATTTCGAGCTGCAGGGGAAAATACGCGGAATAAATTGAAAGTTTCGAATTACACGGAAGCATGGGGTAAAAAATATGTAGATCGCGTTTTATTGTAAATTAAAGCCCATGCTCGAAAACGCGAATTATATCTCAACAAGAAAACTCGAAATATCGCCGCGAGTTGCGAATGTTGAAACCATTTGGAAAAGTGCCTCTTCTCTTAGCGCTGAAAATATTCCGTAATAACATTGTTGGATATGTTTGAAGCGTATTGCTTCAATTTAATCCCACTTTTTATGAATTCTAATTTTCGTCGCCGTTTAATTCGCGCCGATAGAAATTTCGATGGATTGGCGCGTGAAAAGAATTTAAATGGAGATTATTAATTAATAGCCTGAACAAATTATAACGTGTAGATATTCGATAATCGAATGAATAGTACAGTACAAATAAGTGAAATTTATGTATAATAATAGTGGTCAGTTCAACGATCCATTAATTCTTAATTTCGTCGATTCGATTCGGTAATCAAATTAACGGTCAAATTACCGTCGCCTCAAACAAATGAGAATTAAGAATTAAAGTATCGTAATATTAGTATATTATAGCAAAATATACAGAAACATTTTGGTCATGGATCTACCATAGTTTACTTTATGTTGTAAAATATTGAACATAGTAAATAAAGAAAGATTTTTATCACGAATTCATAATATTACAAGACAGTTATAGTAAGAATATAGAAATACTAGAGCGTGTCACAAATTACGAAATATTCGCGATACTAAAATTCAAATAAAAACGATGAAATAAATAATTCGTCGTAAATGATTATCATAAGCTTCTCACGTTGTATCATATACCACAAAATGTTCGCAACGTTAAACCATGCTATCTTCGTAACAAATTCTTCTCCTCGATTCGCTATACTTCACCAGGCATTACAAAATACTCGTGACATTATACGGGACAATTACAACGCTGAACCATTCTATTTCCATAATAAATTATTCTTCCGGATCTGGCTATCTGGCCATACTTCACCAGGCGTTACAAAATACTCGCGATATCATACGGGACAATTACAACAAAAGTACAGAGACAGCTCGGCCACAAATTATTCCCAAAAATTTACATTCGCCCAGGAACCTCGTGTTTCAACGTTATCGCGTTCACCCTCGCTCAAACACCTTTCCATCTTACCGATATTCACGCGCAGCAACGCGAATTACGTTCATACGTTCCCACGCGGAGCCCATCACGGCGCCGAAAACCCGAATGCTGGAACACTCATTACCGGTCTATCACGGCGAATTACGGTGCAGGAATCGACAGCCCGGAGCCTGGGAAAACCGATACGCGTTGTATCTCATGCAAAAGTCACGGAGGTATTACCAGAGAGAGGGATAGAAAAAAAAGAAAAAATCCCGCGATACGCAATCCCAATAACGCGTGTCGGGCCGTACGAAAAGAAATCACGCGAAACTGCCACGAGATAGAGAACAGAACGCGCCTCGTCCAGCCGATTCCGTAATTTCCACGGATAAATACGCGACCAACCCTGCAATTTCCTATTAAACCGGAAAAAGGAAGAAAATGGAACGAAAAAAGCGGGAACCATGGGAGGGAGAAAAGGGGCGGGAGGTAAAAATGAAAATAACGAGAATAAAAATCTAAAAGTGCCAGGTGCATACATGCATACGTAGGTACAGTCAGAGTGGCGTAAATAGAAATAGAAAAAACGGACGGATAGCCGATGCTGTCCATAGACGTAACGCGATGGCGCATATATTCCCGCGCTTCGCGGATCCGTCGCGCGAAATGGGCCAACAACGAAAATTCCTCGGGAGGAAGGGAGAAGCGCGAGAAAAGGGGGGAGAATAAAACAGCAACACCGCCAGCCATCTTTCAGCGCTGAACATTTAAGCGAATCGTTAGCAGACCATTTACCACCAGCCGGGATCATAATCCGGGCTGGTTCGATTCCGACGATCGACCGAACGCTCTCTCACTCTCGGCTAGGTACGAGCCGGCCGTAATTATTTCAACGGGCGCGTTTAGCGCGACGAACGAGTCCTGGAATTTTACCGTCGCCAGGAAAGCGATATTTATGGAGATCCTATAGCGGGGGTTGGGGCCGGTGCCGGTGGCCGTAATGCGAGCGGCGGAAATAAAAGACAGGGACAGTGCGCGCAGGTGAATACCGCGAATTCGCACCCAAGCGGATGATCAAACCGCGATTCGGAACATGATCCTTCGACATCGAGAACGGCTGTTTCGCCAAGCTAACGAACGTAACTCGTCTGGAGACTTTAAGGAGCGAGACTGAAGCAACGCGTCAAGAGGATAGGTCTTTTCCGCTTTCTGCCTCGAGAACGTGTCTCGGACCGAAATTCCAGCGGAAATTTTTGCAGCATAGATTGTTTTAAAATTGTTAATCCTCTGGTTGAAGCAATATTTTACAAATTGACAAAATTGTTTATATTATCTAACAGNGTTATATTTGTATACGGAATGATAATAAATATACTGCAATTGTAAAGAGTTAAATATAATAATATATTATCTGTTATATTTGTATACGGAATGATAATAAATATACTGCAATTGTAAAGAGTTAAATATAATAATATATTATCTGTTATATTTGTATACGGAATGATAATAAATATACTGCAATTGTAAAGAGTTAAATATAATAATATATTATCTGTTATATTTGTATACGGAATGATAATAAATATACTGCTGCCTGTAAAGAGTGCCCACAAAATACAATTTTGTGTAAATAAGTGTTTGTAAATATGCTGATTTTTCGTTTCTCTATATAATAAACATATTAATAGAATAAATTACAAGAATTACACTTTGGAATATTTTATGCGTGATTTTGATATGGGTCAGAATGTACCCAGCTTCGACCTCCATGAGGTCTATTTTTCGAGGGTCAACGAGAATATTTCGAAGGTGAAATGGTGAGATGTTCGATGCTATTTTGGAAAATATTTTTGTTAAATTCTACGTGGAAGAAAATAAATATACTTAGTTGCTGCTTTTATCGATAAATGCAGTAACTATTTTTAAAACTTTATGGAGTATTAAATTTATCGTTAACAAGAAATTAATGATATTAATGGCAACATATTCAAAGCGTGGATTAGATGTAAAAAGAATGCTGGAAATATGAATAAATTAAGTGTAAGAATATTTGTATACATAAGTAAAACGAATTTAGTTCCAAGTACTTCGTTCACGTGGCATGATTTTTATTATGAAAATATGAAAAAGGGGCAAGGAAGACTATTTGCATATTTTTCATACGAATTGTGTCAAGGGTGTGCTTTATGTAGAAATATTGCGATGCAACGTTCTGCGCAACTGCCTGTTTCCAAGTACCACGTGATAATTCACATTGTTGTTAACTGAGAACACAATGTTAATACCTTTCCAATTCTCGCAAACGAGTATTTGTTACTCTCCACTATTACAAAACCGGTTCCAGTTCATTTTGTAATTATTCTACTGCTCGTTATGTTCCAAAATCCTCGAAATATGACAAATTTATTTAATAAAATTTAAATAGCGGTTTCTACGTTAACAACAGTTTACGAATAATCGTATGATACAATGTTGAAATTTGCATTAGCTAATAAACGAAATTTTATATCGCTATTCTACACGTAGATCGTCACAAAAATTATAGTGCCACACGAAGATAAAATTGCCTTAACAAGCATTTAGAAATAAATTTACGACAATTTAAAAATTTGCGTTGCACAACAAACAAAATTTCGCGTCATTATTCTACGTATAGTTATACCATAAACATATTTCATAAAAATTATAACGTCACTTTTAAGCATTATTTCTCCACCTTATATTTATAAATAAATTTTCAACGCAACTTCATAATTTACATTATACAACGAATGAAATTTTATACCATTAATCCATATGATCTGCATGATATTTTCACGAGTATTTAAATTTAATATTTCACGTGTATCGTCGGTCATCTGTATTCAACTATTGTGCAGTGATACGTTGTAGTCAAGATGGAGCATCTGAAGTCCTTTCCCTGTTAGGGTTGCACGAAGCCTACGAAGGGGTGCGTGCCATTAGCGTGACCACATTCGGTAAAAGGCGAAGGGAGGCTAAGAGCTTTTCCTTCGCGAAACTTTGACGTTGTTAGAGTTATCTTAGGGTTGCAGGAGTCGTCTTAGTGTCACGAGAGTCATTATAAAGTCGCCAGAGTCGTCCGAGTGATGCCAGGCTCCTGATATTCGTCATTTGTGTAGTATACGGGCAATTCATTCTCATATGAATTAATTGGGAAACAAAACTATTCCTGTAAGATAATTCATCCCTAATGGGAAAAATCGCTAGTGATTAATTTTAATTAATACTCATAAAATACAATATACTTAGAAAGAAATAATATTTTCCAAATTTTCTTCTTCTAAATCAAATGAAAGAAAATAACTGGCAATGATTAATTTTGCAATGCAATATTTATGTGGCTAACTTTTTGCACATTTTTCACGTGCAAATTTCTTAATCGTATAACATTGCTGTTTAATGTTACTTGTTCTCGTTTCGGTGCAACTACATCGTAAAATTAATACTAATTTTCGTTAATGGTATATTAATATTATATCACTATAATGTACATATATTTAATATGTAGTGATATATATAATTTTGACTTGCATTCGATGATAATCGCATTCGTATGATAATATTATACTCTAATAATAGTATTATCTAATTTGTTATTACTATATTATTGCCAAATTAATTTTCATACCGAATTAATTTCACACTGTTAACAGATTTCGCCATGTAAAAGGAAATGAACACTTTGTTCGTTTATATACATTACTATAATTGAAATAGATACTATTCCTATAACAACATGTTCGAATAACAGAATATTCACAAAATGAAAATTCATCCGTATTATTCGAACGTTAATCGAAAAAACTAAGTGTAGTACGTCTAAACCACTTATAATACTAATCTAACATACGTTATTTCCACTGCGGTTACTGTTGTACAACTTTCAAAACAAAAATTTCATTAAACTTTCATATTTGAAAGAAATCTCGCACCAAGAATAACCGCGACGATAATCGTGATATATCGATCGTTAGAGCTGTGAGTGATTTTTTTCCGACGTTTTTCTCGCGAGATGATGAAAACAATATCCGCAAATTTCGCCCACGTTGAAACGCAGGAAACGTGTAAGTCGAGTGAAATGGATCGGTTATGCCAAATGGAAACACTTCGTTGCCTAAAGCGAACCGATATCACGTTCCAGTCGAATCTGTTTATGCGACGTCGATGGTGGAAAATTATCGAAAGGATGAAAAAGGAGAAATATATACAAGATGGTTCGATAATCGATGGCCAAGATGTTGGAGTTATTTTTATAAACAATTTATCAAACAATGTTTTAAGTAAAAGTGTATTTACTATGAATATAACATATATGTATGCGCAGTAATTTTTTTTGCATGAAAAATTAAAATCATAGCACGAGAGAATATGAGAAATATCATTTGGTTCATTTTATTACATCAAAAATATTTTTCGCATACGAAAAAATGCCCCACTTAGTATTTCTTGTGTTTTACACAGTCAAATTTGAATAATAGTATTATAATTCTAAAAAATTACATTCAAATTTAATGTTCCACGTGAAAGCATGACATTAGCAATTTACGACTTGCGATTATTAAAATTTTGAAAATTGACTTTAACTATTATTAATAATAAAATAATTCTAATCTTTAGATTTTAACACTTTGCATTTGACAATTTTTGTCACGTGTTCAATTTTGCTTTTTACTATGTATATTTTTTTTTATTTTTTATTTCTATATCGACAACTAGCCTATTAAAGTTATCCAGCAGGTATGATTGAAATTTGTGCTTAAAATCTCACCATATGCCCGTAGACTTTCATTAAGACATAAACTTTTTTAATCAACTGAATTTCTTATAACATATTTATATCCTGTAAATTCATTCCCTGCATATATATATATATATATTTGTACCTATTAAATTAAAAGAGGAAAACGAACGCGTATCTCTTCCACACAGCTATCTCGAATAAATATGGCTAACTCGAGCAGCAGGAGAAAAAATGGTCGCTTTTTAGCAAACATCGTCCGCGTCGAACCAATTGTTTTTGCGTCCGCGATTGAGCGGATCGCTGGCGTCGCGACGCGCGTTTCCACGCATGTCGCGCTTTTGAATATCATTATTTTCTTACGACTTGTTACGTCATGCATATTCACGACGGATGACGAAATCCATGCGGGATATGAAGAGGTTTTTACCGGAACCTCTGAATCAGGCGAAAACTCGGAAACGAGCGTCGATATCGCTTTCCGTTATGAACGTGTTTTGCACTTCGTATTTGCACGATAATGAAGGAAAGTAATGGGATAATAAAATGGCTTTGAACTTGTGGAAATTATGTGCTTTATACACATAGAGCATTGCACAGTTCCCTGTGGAAGAATATTAAAACGCTGAAGAAACGAACGAATTTCTAGATGCATATCGACCAATCGATACTCTCTGCATAATTAATAAATAAGGTATCGTAAGCTATAAGTAATCGTTATAATTAGTTGGCTCCATAATTTTCCACACGCCAAATCTCAAAGTTTCAAAAATTATGGTCATCGCTTTATCTTTTGATATCGAAATAGAAAAAGTGAAAAACTGAAGAAACAAATCGAAGTAATTCGCACATGAATAACAACCAACCAACAACCTCTCTGTAATTAACAATTAAAGCATGAAAAGAATCGTTACAACCAATAAGCAGACTTCAAAATTTTAAGAACTATGATCACCGCTTTATCTGTCGATTTCGAAACAGAAAAAATCTCGGTTTGATCCGTAATCAATAATAATTAGAGTATCAAAAGAATCGCTACAGCCGACAAACTAATTCCCTCGAAAATCCTTCGATTTCGAAATAAAAAAAAAAAAAAAAGAGGATGAATCTTCGTATAATCCGTGCAAATTCCAACATGAAAAAGAGAAAAAAAAAAGGAAGAGAAGAATCGGATCGGCGAAATTTCCACGCGTATAACGATCAACACGAACCAATGGCATATCGAGCACGGGAAAAATGCTGGAAAATCTTCGAAAGTCGAGGGGGTGACAATGACCATGCGACCGTCGATTGGCGGTAAAAAAGCACACAGCACCGGGAGCGCACGGTTTTCGATCGTCGCTCGTGATTCTTTCCCTTTCTCATCCCTGGCGTCGTCATTTCTCTCTCTCTTTTTTTTCGGTTTTTCCGACCACCACCACCAACGGAAGCACCCGTGGTCGGCGAAACATTTTTTTCCGTGGACATGGATGCGCGCCGACGCGTGGAATGAGGCGCGGTTCGTCGGTTGAAAGCTTTTTAATGACCGAGCAAAACGACAGGTCGAACTTGATGGAAGAGGAACGAACAACCCCCGACTTTCCACGGCGACCTTTCTGACCTCCTGGCTAATCTCCACTGAACACTCTTTTTGTCAATGGTATTGACCGTCCAATTGGACTCGTAAAAATATTATGTCGTACGGAGAGACGTTCCTGGGGTGCTGGACTCCTGGTAGGGGGAACGAGGGTAGCTGCGAGGGTGAGTTTCGTGGATTGCTCGAAGGGCTGAAAGACAGGTACACGAAGAAGCTTAATAGGTAAATGAAGCATACGAAAAATATTTAAGAAAGTTGGAATTGCAATTAGTTAATTGGTAGTTTCGATTGGACTTTGAAACATTTGATTTAATGAATGAAGTTTCATTATGTTGCTAATATTTCGTTTTTTTGTTGAAGGATTGATGTATTCTGTTACTTAGAAATGGTTGATAAATGTAGACTTATACAAATTTTTCTTTTTCATGAAAATATATAATTAACAGAAGTTTCTTGTATAATGAAGCTTATGAAAATTTATAAAAGAAGTTTATATAATATTCTTAATGTATCATACCTAAATTTAGTTTTTGTTAAATGAAATCATATATTTCATTTATTTATTTAGTAATTTCATTTTTAGAAAATATATATTTTAAACGTGTAGTTGAAATTCGTATTCAACGCTAGTTAACTTATATTAAATTCTTATTTATGAAAATTCTGCAATAGTACTACTACCAAACAATACCTATATTTTTAAACACGTTGTGCAACATATCTTGTAGAATAGAAGCTATAGTAAGATAGCAGAATAAAGTTCTGAGGACCGCGATAAAAACAAAATGAAAAGGAAACGAAATTACAGAAGTAGAGGAATATAAAATGAAATTCTGCATGCATATGAGACACGTATCAAACATCACGTCCTAAAATTATGAAAAATAATTTGACACACCAATATTCTTTAATATTTGAATTTAAAGAAGACAATACAAGAAATTCTGAATGCATATCATTCCCACGAAATTATAACTATAAACAAGATTTGCAATATTAAATAAATAATAACCACCTTACAAAAGGAGAGAATAATTTCACAAAAATTTAAAAAGTTGAAGAAAAGAATTACAAAGAAGACATTACAAGATAGAATTGTAAAAACAATTTAAAAAATATCT
>NIJG01000062.1:171136-181430 GCA_002201625.1 Euglossa dilemma
TGAGAATGTGCATATTCAAATTTTTTAATTTCCATTATGAACAGTATTCGTAATAAAATTATAAGAATTTATGGTATTCGTGCAGATGTCGTGCACGTAAAAACAATATAATTTTAGTCCACTTCATCTTTATGGGGTTCAATATGATAAACTCATCATCGTTATTGTAGTATAAGGGGTTAAAAGAAAGTCGTGTCGATAGTTACAGTAATTATGACTTCAGTAAAATTACATGACTACGTATCTCCGTTGCAAAAATAACGGAAACAATATTTCCGTAAAAGGCGTAAAAGATGCCAACCTACTTTTAAGAAAAAAAAATCTATTTACCAAAAAAGCGAAAGCCTGCGCGTCATTTCTTCAAAAACGTCCTCGATCTCACGCGATATTATTCTCCCGTCGTTTCCAGCTCGACACCCCTGTCGCGACTTCGTCATCGAGGAGCACCCAGAGCTTCGTGGCCCCGCGCCCCTTTTCTTTCGTTTCCCGTGCCCGTAAATCGATTACTCGTCGCCGCCTCGAGTACGGCGTTCGTAAATTAGCAGCGGGGCGAACGAGCGTGAACGAGAAGTGGTTCGACAAGATGGTACAAAGTCGAGGGTCGGCTTCTTTACGAGGGGTGAGCCAGCGGGTGTGGTTAAGCGGCAGGCTTTAGTGGCACTTACCATCGCAAACATTATTTTATCATTTTAATGGCAACCGATGTGGGTGGGCAGAGAGAGGTAGAGCAGGCGGTGGACCCCGGAAGACTGGGGTCGGTGCGAGGGTTGGCGAGGGTTGGCAGAGGGAGGGTGACGAGGTAAGGAGAAGGAATGGAGGACGAGGGATGCGGAAACACGACGAATACAATGATAGGCAAATTAGGTAGTCCGATGATCGAGGAGGACCGAGGTTGGGGTGAAATTCGTTCTTTAACGAATAATAAGGGGAATCGGTGAATGTAGAGAGAAACTGAATGAATCGATGATACCTGGAGATAAGCAATTGGTGTTTTTACGGGACACATAGACTTCCAATTGTTTTGGAACGTAGCTATGTGCGTTAAGTAGAGATCATACGTCTGTCAAGTCAAAGTGCAGGGGGTAAATCATATATTCGATTGCATTTAGTAATTGCATATATTAATTTATTGTTAGTATATGTAATATATTGCGATTATACCAAAATATGTGGAATTTAATATAAGTACATACTTGTACACATATGTACACGTATTAATATATTTGCACTGTACTTTGTGTATATTTTGATGTATGCGAATATTAATGTATTTAGTAATAACATATATTAATTTATTTTTAATATATGTAATATATTGAGATTATATCAAAACATATGGAATCCAATATGTATGTATATTTACATTAATATACTTTTATTTTATATAGTGCTTAGCATATCTGTGTTGTAATTTGTGTACATTTTTATATATGTAATAGAGATTATGTCAAAGTATATAAATCCTTATATACGTGTTTATATTTCATAGAAATGTTTGTAAAATTGAGGGAGCAGTTAATGTACGTACATATTTTGTAATTTTTAATATTCTTTTAATACATTTATCCAGTTAAAAGTAAAATTGCAGAAGATAACTACGAATAATTCACAGGAACGAATAAATGTTTAAAAGCCAAGCCAAGTTAAGGAAAACATAACACACGTGGGCACTATTGGACAAAATGACACCTTCAATTTCGCACAGAGAGGAACAAAAAAAAACAAAAACAAGCACAAATGGAACGGAAATACAAAAAGAAAAATCAGCTCTGCTATTCTCCTCAGCACAATCGGACGCAAAATTCGAAGCCGATAGAAGACAAATGAATATTCGAAATTGTTCGAAAAAGCGTACATCGAATACGAAATCGCGTACAAATCCTGCCCCTGACGCAACCGAACCAGCTAAATCAGCTGAAAACCTCTATCAAAAGCCAGCAGGAGCTAAAACTCTACCGGTCCATCGAAACTGCGAATCCACAGCAAAATCCGACGCGATCGCCAGGATCATTTACAATGGATACTGGAAATTACATGGGCCGAAAAATCGGAACGAAAGACGTGAAATGTGGAGGGTTGGGGGAGGGTGGAAGCCTTCGGAGGGAAAGGTAAAGAGGTAAAAGTAGCTAAAGAAGGAGTCAAATCGCAGGAGACGCAGAAAGGAAGACCCGGCGTTCGTTCGAAAAGGGAACGAGGCATAATTCGACCCGTGGTCTGAGGTTTCTTCCTAACCTTACTCCCTTTGGATTCCTTCCACCTTCATCCCCATCCTGCCGCCTACAATTGACCCTCGCCATCCCCGTCCCGCCGCCTTATATAAGATTACGCTTGTTACGACAGTCTCCGCTCGACAAGGCAGCCTCATCCGTCCGCTCGGCGTGTTGACTTCGTTAGGAAGGACGAGCCGCTTTAATTCACTACCCCTTCGACCCCCTTCTTTCACCCACCCTCTTTCTCTTGCCATTTGCACTCCAAACCTGAGACTCCCTGTCAAGGCATCCAGGCACATCTCTCGAGTTTTCTCGGTATTCCACTGACAAAAGATTTCGGTGTGCCCTTTTCTTCTACCTTTTATGAACGATCTTGCCTGTCTGTGAACGCGCAGACTGCTCGAAATCGATTTAGATCGTTTTGATTTCATTCGTGACTCTCGTTATTGCAGGGGGATCAAGCGAGAGCGGTGAAAAATCAGAGAGATTTACTTTTTGCTCTTTTTTTGTTTTGTTTCTGATTCCACGACTTTAAATCGCGCCGATACCGTCGAATTTTTGTTATTTTTCCCCGAATTGTAGAATTTTCGTGGCAAACTTGTTTAATTGCAAGAAGCTTCGACCTAGAATTAGTTTAACTTTGTGAATGTTAATAGTAACGTTTTTGAAAACTCTCCATGTTCTTAATTTTAGAAATTACCTTCGAAACCTTCGAAATTATCTTGAAATCTCAAAACCTTAGAAATAAGAGGAGGAAATAATTTGTACTTGAATATAAAGAAAATTAATCGTCCTTCGAATCAGTCGAAATTCTACCCTGAATCTCTCCTCATTTTTTTCGAATCTTCTAATCGAATTCTACCATTTAAATCAATCTCCAGGATTCCTGACCAACGTCCTTACAATTCCTGTTCAACCCTTCTTATCCGTGTCATCTAACTCTTGAATCAATCTCTGCCATCTGGCAACCTCTACATTGTGGGATCTGCAAACCCGATTCGACTTCTGATTTCAAATTTATCACCCGATTCAACGACGCGATTCTTAAGTCAATCTTCCGTCTTTCGAATCAACGTCTACGATCTTCGAATCGCCCTCCCCTAATTCTGCCTGCCCAAAATCATCCGAAGTTATTACATCGGGATCCCCTACTTCTTCGCGAGCTCGACGTTAATGTATTCTCCTTCTGCGTTCTTGTATCGTCTGCTTCAACCCTCCTCTCTCAGCGTCTCTGTTCACCCACCTGACGATCGAGAGAGCGCATCATTGTTCTCGACAGATGACGAGAACCACGAGTCTCCTTCTATTCCCAATTTGGAAACGACTCTCTTTGTGCTTCCGTTTCCTTTCAGTCGTTTCCTTTAATTTCACCAGCGTTCATACGATTTTGACGTACCAAGGATTCCCACCCTTCTCGAGCCCCACTCTCCATGCATTTTAATATCATGACTCTGTCTCTTCCCCGTTACACCTAATTCGACCACCTCTAAAATCCTCTCTCTCTCTCTCTTTCTCTCTCTCTCTCTGTGCCCATTCATCGATATCTTTGATCCAAGGCGGAACACTCGTCTATTTCGACTGCTCGTTCAAGGCTTCATCCCTTGGCGAGATTCTTTCTTGCCAAGTTGGCGTAAGGTCGACTCTTGTCTAGAAATATCCATCATCCTCGAGGCCAGATTTTTAATAAAACTTCCAACAGCTGGCTGCCGCTTCCTCCTTAATATGCTCTCATCCCATCTATAGTGATCATCTACGGAGCCGCTGATTTGCCTCCCAACACTCGCTTCTCACTCTCTGCTCTCGCCTGTCCCTCTCTGGCCCCGGTATTCTATCTCATCTTGCTCCTGCTGCTGCTGCTACTCCACCTCCGTCTCCTCCTCTTTCCACTCTCGTATACAGGATCGATCGATTCCACAACCGGGATCCATTGTGGCCGACACTCGACCCCGGACAATACATTGGCAGGAATGTACACACGTCGGGTATACACGATGTTATAGCGTCGCAATCGGGGCTGAACGTAACAATGGACGTCTGAGAACGATTTGACTTTGTGCCTAACAAGGGAATATGTTACCTGACAATTCGTGCGAACCGATCGATTGTTACCGTGGCCGCTCGACGCAATTTTTTACCCACGACTCTGGCGAGGCATACTGATTCTGCTGGTTCATTCCAGCTGTTGGTTCTTGGCCATTGACAAAGTGAGCCTCGAGTTAACGAGATGAACGTAAGTCGCGATGGATTGGAAGATTTCGGTTAGGTTTGGGCTGCACCTGGTTCGGGTATATGAGTATAATGAGCATGGTTCTTTGTGGGTGTTTTTCTCATTTATTTAAAATGAGCGAAATGTGGTTTAATTTAGCTGCTTATATTACTGTAATAATATTTTTTAATATACTTATTTTCAAGCATATTAGAACAGGAAATAATTGATATAGAGCATTACGCAGATTTAATTTAAAATTATTTGAAGGATCAATATAAGTAATTGTATTATTATATAATCTTTAAGTCGAATAAATTAACAGTGATGTATAAATTAAAAATATAATTTAGAAATAAGTAAAATTAGCCAGTTTATTTTAGGTTAGTATAGTGTAATAATAGTACTGAATAAAAAAGGAATTTGAAAATATGTGGTCATGGATTGGTGAGTATTTTCAAAATAGAAAATGTATTGAAAAGAACGTTATAATATTTTCATACGTTATTGTACATGTTCCGAAATTAGACAATTTCTTGAAAGATTAATAACATTTTCTAGTGACTATAAACAAAAAGGGATACCAAAAAATTGTACAAGTCACTATTATTATAACAAGATCCATCGAACAAAGCATTGAAAATTTGTTATATCAAATATCATTTAAAACATCGTATTTTATTAAATTTTTATTATTTATTAAAACAAAACCAAATCTAAAACTCTCATTTCGGCGATTCTCATTTCATAAATATTGTCTTAATAGAAACGTGATTATATTAACACGCACGTGTGCAATTGAAACGTACGAATTTTTTTTCGTTGCAAAGATAAAATTTACTTACTTCGAATGGTTCTATTCAACGCATATGTTACACCGGGTTGTCAAAATCGCATTACTCTTACAACGATCGTTTGCCGCGAAAAATTCTGCAGTTTCGAGTCAAAGTAGTATATTTCATGTGACACGCGTCCTGCAGAGAATTTTTGTCGAATTTCCTAGCGGTTTCGATTAATCGATGGAAATGATATATCGCCCACGGTGAACACCCGCGCACGGACAATGCATTGCCAGTGTATAAACGCTGTACACACATCATGTTGAGGTGTCGCGATCCAAAATGATTGCGTCGCGTCCCGTTTGATAGCTATGATTGATTTAATCCCGTGCTCCAATAGAGATGCGAATTTACACCCTGCAACCCCTTCTTTCTTCTTAAAATTAATATCGATAATACTCCTCTAGCATTCTGATATCCTGATGAAAATAATTATTGCATCGCGTGAAAACCAACGGAAATTCATTAAATAATTCACGATCGACAGAGTAATTAACAGTTAAATAGACTCCAGTCGAGTTCGTTCAAAATCGAATTATATTAAATCGTTTTAACATTAACATTATAAATTTTAACATTATATAATATATTATATAATATATAAATAAATTTTTAGAAATACAAAATTTTAAATTTGATATGAAATTATACGAAGAAAACACTAAAATTAGAAATTAATATAATATTACCTTGAAGTGCAGAATTATATAATATTCAAAAATTATCACCTAGAAACAAGTGTTTAATAAAGTATGACTTTTTATTGCAAATCATACGTATATTATACCATATTATACCACATATAAGTGTGTCGAGTAGTTATAAGCATTTCGGCATGACTATGTGGAAAAACGATTTGAAATGTGGAAAAATGTAACGGAAATTTTATTCGTTGGTTCATTACAGGAAATTGCACTTCACGGTTCCGAACGATTTGATATCCTGTTTTTCCAGTCTTTTTTCCTTCGTCAAGTGCAGCGAAACGCGAGAGCGATGTAACGTATATCGAGTTTTGTTACAACAATATTCGTGTTCGCGTAACACGTTATCGGCGTTGTAGAACGCGCTGTAAAATATTGTTAAAAATAAATACAGCGACAGGTATCCGTCCGAAATCGAGCCTTTTGTTGGAAACATGGAACGTCCCGAAACTCTTTGTCGTGCTTTTGTTGCCCTATTGTTGCGCGTTCCGTAGCTATTGCTGTTTTTCAAGGTATTAAAGCGAACGCGTAAAACTTGTCTATTTCGAGGGGAAATGATTTGCCCCTGGCGGAAACAGTAATTCGTCACGTGACATCAAGGAGAGCGTATATCAAAGAACTTCGTTGCTTCCAACAACCATATTCAACCGGTGGCTAATTCTGCGAATTGATTCTACAATTCTGAAAAATTATATTTTTTATATATTAAATTATTCTTTGAGAAATTCATATGCAATTTATNAAACAAAATTATATTTTTTATATATTAAATTATTCTTTGAGAAATTCATATGCAATTTATTACCGTACGAACGGTACTTGGAACATCATAAAGCATTACAAAGAAATTACTCACGAACATCAATTAATATACGGGTATGAGAAACTAGTAGTACACTCAATAATTACACTGTCCAACAAGTTTTGCCTTCCTCTCTAATCTGTTATATCCAAGAAGTGGTTCTCGTGGAACTTGCTTTTCCAAAAATAAATCCACAATCAATATTGCTCTGTTTTTAAACCCACAGTTTTCAAAAAATTGAAGTGTTTTTAAAAAGGCACGATTTTGTCTAAGATGAATTATTACGTATAAAGTAAGAATGTTAGGAGGTTCGTTGTTGCTTTACAAATAATTGTTTGTGCTTCTTATCAAATATTAAATCGCCATGTTATTAAATTCTTAATCGTGAAATCACATTGAAATATTACGTTGGGAAAAAAGAAATCGATTATTTTTATAATTTTAAATGAATTTCTTTTCCGCCAAACTTAATATATGTGTACATATAATAAATTTCTTCGATCAATAACTGACTTTCTACTAAACGCTGCAAAAACGGTGCTGGCTGAAAAAATAAAAGAATTGACCAATCGAAGATATCGAGGAACTAACGAAGAAAAATCGATGTAACAAATTTTTAACACTAAATCTATCACTGCCAAATAATCGATGAATAATAATAAGGTACATCCTCCACAAAAAGAAAAAAAAAAGATATTGAGTATATTGGACGAAAAATCATCAAAACGAGTGATTGAGACTGAATGCGTAATTTCTAACAAAAATTAAGAAATCGACGATTTAGGTTTAGAGTTAGACACGAAATCACACGCAAACGCACATATACGTAGGAAGAAAAATGAAAAGGAAGAAATAAAAAATATTAGGAATAAACTCGTTCCACCGATAACCGATTCCATACGAAACGCTTAATTTCTTTTCGATCGAACAATCAGAGAGATTCGCGGTCGGTCGCACCGATAGGATAAATCGATCGATCATGCAGTTAAGCGCTTTAGCGTGGCTATAACCGCGACATCTTATACGCCGGGCGTACAATTAGACGGTGGTATGTGTCGACGAATGCATCGATGAATGCATCGACGATCGTAATGCTCTTCGCAGAGCCACAGTCGCAGCTCGTATCGCGATCTCTTTCGTAATCTCGACAGGCCATTCCGCTTGATTGGATTCACAATTCAATTATCGTGAGTCCTCGCGGCCGACGATCGATGGAGCCATGCAAACGAGCCCTATTGCTCCTCTGCAAAACAAACAGGTAGACACCGTTTGCCATAGCGTAGGAGCAGGGTATTCCGCCTCTTGTCAAGCAAATGCCAACGAAACTGAAAAATTCCACGATATATCCGCCGCGGCGTGGATGACAAATTTTTTTCCAGCTATCACAGTGCCTCAGGGAGACGTTCCAGCGTGGATAAAGAAACAGTGGCGAATTAATTTGAAACGTTCACCGAGATTTCTCAATGGCATTGTTCTTTCGATTTTTAGTCGCTAACGGAATTTTACATTTTGACTAGGTTGTTTACTACTTCAGGTAATCAAAACCGCGTTGATTAACCCTGGATAACTTGGCATTATTCAAAAGGGTGGAAAAATGATTGATTTTCGACGCTGTAGCATCGTGTAATTCATTTCTCCGAATACTGGAATTTTGTAAATTCGGAATTTTATAAATTCTTCCGCGTCTTTAAAATTTGAATAACAGTCGCCGCTTTTATCATTTTTATCTAAATGAAAAATTCCGTTACAAATTTTTTAAATATTTAATTAAATTGTGGAAGTATGTAACCGATTCATAATTACTATCCGTGGTTTGAATTGAGTGGGTCTGAGATGTGATCTGAAAGATCACTGATCCCTGTTATTATTACTTGATATTATTGTCTCCAGATATAAACAATAGTTAATAATAAAAATATACATTAAATGTTTTTGAAGAATCATATTCTGTAGAAATTTTATCAAAATTATTGATATTCGGATAATCAAAGTTTTACTGTGTATTTTTTAATAAAATTTATTTGTACATACTAGATTGGAGATTATTAATTCGGGTAATACATAAATTGAACAAATGATATCAATTTTATAAGTCATGTACAGTTAAATATACTTCAATCAATGGGTACCGGGCACAATAAAGCGATGCGTGATTTAGTCATATATCATTGCGTGATGAATAGACATGGCCTATTAGGCGATACGCAATTCAGTCACATACCATTAGGTGATATGGTTGGATGATACACAAGGTAAAACGGCTGAGAATAACCGTGCCAAATAACCAGTTCCATTATCATAATAGGGGCCTTATCAGTTCCAAGATTCTCATACATCAAACACCATTTCGTGCTGGTATCAAAATCAGGTTCAGAAATTAAAACTAAAAATTTAATAGGATCTTTAGTATTTCTAAAATTCTCACAAATCAATTATAATTTCAAGACAGGAAAGTAACATAACATGACTCTTAATACCAAAAATGAAATATATCAAATTCGAAAACATCAAACCATACGAAGTTAATAGGATGCTTAATACCAAAATTAAATACATGAAATTGGAAAATAAAATACGCAACAGGGCTCTCGACGCGAAAAATTGAATATATCAAATCCAAAGAGAACAAAACATGCGAATCTTCTCATACACACAGACCCAACTCCCGTGACTCTCTATCTCTCTCTGATCCACATGAATTCGAAATTCGAGTCCCGAATTTGGCTCTCTCACGGAATTACTCGCGAGCTCGCGCTTGCATTTTCCAGGAGCGGTCTGAAAGAACGGGAAGAAGAGAGGAAAGCGTCTCGGGGATGAAAGAAGAAACAAACGCGAAGGGTGAGAAAGTGGCGCAGGGGCGGCGGAGGGTGGACAATTCGGAGATTCGCGACACTAAAATTTCACGACTACGCCGAGGCAATTTCAGCTGATCGAGGGGGACGGTGGCAGCTTGTCTTTGTCCGCCGGCTGTCTTGGAGCAGGCGAGAGGTTCCGTGAGGCCATCGAGAATCAACGGTCGGGAAAATGAGTACCATCTCTTCCGGAACACGCACCCGGAATATCCCAGCGCGGACGAGGAATTCAACGCCGAGCTCGGGGTGACGAAATTCCGTGACTTAGGTGCTCGCGGCCAGGCGAGACCGCGGCGAGCTAGCTTCTTCAGAGGCACGCGGTTGCCTCGTTGAACCCTGTAATTGCTATGGAAGATGGCACAACGCGACGTTTATTGCAGCAAAGATAGGCAGAATTTGGGTTCGAGAGGTGGTGCCAGAGTACGGATGAATTTTGCAGTTCTGTTTGGAACTCTCGATGTACCGTGGATGGATCCTTGCGGTCCAGGATGTCCATAATCTTGTTATCATAAAATTACTTTGTAGAGTTATCGGGAATTTATGAGGCATAATTTGTTTTTGAATTATTGTATTATTGACACTTAACCTGCCATGGCCGGTCAAATAACCAGTAAACCAAGAAATAAAATAGGAGAAATTTTTAGAAAAATGGAACATGAGATATTGAAAAATTCATTGTATCTG
>NIJG01000062.1:186928-209348 GCA_002201625.1 Euglossa dilemma
TTACATAAGAAAAATTTGCATTCGCAAATATTGAATAAGTGGAAGACATTAAATATTAATAATATACTTCTTTTGAAATAACGATAGAAATTTTTAATCATTAATATATTAATTTAGCGTTGCTTTTATTTTCCATTTATAAATTTAATTATTAATTTCTCGTTATATTTTTACTTCAGTTTAACGCTTTGGTTAAACTGAATTTTAAGTATTCGTATTTAAATGCTTTCAATATAAGTATAGCGAATGAAATTAAAACGATAATCGTTATTGATTATTTCTACTTCGAACATCCATATTTCGCTGGATAATACACTGGAGAGTACGTTGAGAAGTTTTTAAGAACTGGAAGTTGGTATATAATATTCCTTATAAAAGTAATAAATTTATATCGCTTGTTAGAACCATACCATACATCTTTATCCTTGGAAACAGTTCCAACTTTCTTTTATCATAAAAGTATGTTTTATGCGATATTACACTCTACTTTCTATCCAAAGCTTGACAAAGTTTACCAATTATTCTAATCGCACTAGCACCCAGCTGTCTGACCTACTTATTACATCTTCACCGGGAAGGAAACGTCTGGAATAATGTTAGGGTGAATAAGAAACAGGGACGGGAGAGAATTTTCCCTTCTTTTTTTTCTCGTTGCACTGACAGAAAAATAAGAGTCACGTTAATCAATACGAATGTACCTCCTCTTTTCCGAACTTTATGAGAAAATTTAAGTAATATTTGAGACAGAGTAGCATTCTGAAGATTAAAACGTCATCAGAATGTTAGTAAATAACATTCTTTTATGAAAAATGGAACGTTACAATGTATTAATTATAAATTTAATTAACGAAATGTGTATATTATGCACGGTGAGAGTTACAAAATGAATTAAATAAAATAAACCTCATATACATTACGTTATAATGAAAATTTTGTACTTACATTTCTCTCTGTATATTCCATCGGGGTTCTCAGAATGAAAAGCACTCAAATCAAAAGTTGATACTCGTTCTGGACGCCACTAGGCGTCGCCACAGGCGTCAGTGCCCGGTAAATTCAAAGGTAGCTGTCGGAAAAATTCTTCCATTTCGACAATAGTTCGCTAAAAATTTTAGGAACCGAGTTCCGTCCTACTTTTCAAGATTTACTGTGAATAGAAGCATTGATTTTCGAGCCTCGACGATCATCCAGCGAATCATCTGACACAAGGGAAACCTGTCGACGAAGAATTCGCCGATATATCTCGACGCGGTTCTTCGACTTGCCGGAAATATTCCATCGGCCGATTCTGGGCTGGGATGGAAAAAAGGGCGGCAACCCTGTGGCGACTGGGGACCGTGGGTGCCGAGGTAGGGGAGGATGAAAGGCCAGGAGATTAACGCATCGATTAGTTCGAACACGGTGGAACACTTTTCGGCACTTTGGCGCCGCGTGTGCGCCCCGCACACGTTCTTTTTATTATTCGAAAAGCTTCTCCGCGTCGAGCCCTTCATCCAGCTAAACCGATGGGACCCGACCAGGCAGCGGGAGCCTTCGTTCCGCGCTTAGGCCGAATTTTCCCTCTGCGAGACTTGGTTTGGGAACGCCCGCGACGAAAATCCCGGCTATTTTAAAGCTCTTCCAGCCCCGATCGATCAGGATTCTGGCTGGATGGACGCCGCGATTTCTTTCGTTCCAGAAGGATTGGATTTTTGGCACGGCCGGATATAGCGCTGGGAATGGGATTATCCGAGCGATTTGGTGTTTCGTTTGCCTGCATGTTCCGGCGTTCCGGCAAATTCTCGGCGACGGCCGAGTGTTCTGCTTGGTAATTAGGTTGCGGAAGGTCCTCTTTATTTCTCCCTTTGGAAATTTCGCCTAATTTATTGGGGTAACGCCAAACTTCCTACGATCAAATGACCGGTGAACGAGAAAGCAGGGATAATAGCACATATTGAAAGATCGATGAAAGTATTCGATCTTCATATATCGTTGAATTACAATAGCAAAAACTGAAGCCTGGGAACGATAACTCTCCGTATAGTAACAAAGATTAAATACTTTATTTTGCGAAATAACCGAAGGGTATGACTCTTGTTGACAATTGGCGAACTTGAATTTTTCTTCCTGCTAAAAAAAGATTTCCCACCAGATTACGAACCTTCTACACCACATCATAATAATTCCTACGTCTAATCCAATGTACATATAGGGATTGGATTAGTACATATGGATTAGCAAAGAAAGATATTACGTTTAAAATTTATTTATTACGAGTTAAGTGAAATTAAAATTATTGTTACGGCTAACAATTGCATTGACTCTTTTTATACCGGTGTTCTTCTGATCGATTGTATGACTTGTGTAGTAATACCAAAAATAAATTCTACTTTTCTTTTGTTTTTTGTCTCTTGTATTCTGGAGGCGCTTTTTCTGACCCGCGTGGCTCAAGATATTTCTGATTGTGCTCCTGTATAATAAATATATTCTTCCGACGTTTTCTTGTGAAATTTGTTTCATTGCATTATATAAGCGTATCAGTATCTCACTCTTCTTTTCTATGGCTGTCTTTGCTTCGCAGTTCAGTCAGATTTTATTCACCTATACTCACTACGCAATCATACACCGCATCCACAAAAATCTCACGTACATTCCAGGAACTAAATATTCATCCTAAATATGCTCGCTGTTACGTATGTACGTATTTCAAGGAAGTACTCTAACTGGAAAATTGTGAATTTAATGGAGATCTACGTGCACGCAAAGGCCAACGAGTTACATATGGATCAATCTTTTTTATTCCCAGATGTTATTTCATTATTCAAAGTTGCAGTCCGATCTATGTTTCCTATTCTTTTTCTTTTTTTGAAAATTTAACTGTATAACGATGAGAAATAAAGAAAAACTTTTTGAACGAAAAATGTTTAACTTTTGGCGCTCCGCTATTCTACAGCAAAAATTTCTCCGTGTCAGGCCCCGTGTAAGAAACAAAAAAATTGTTGAAACTTTAGTCGTTGATTTTGACCCCTCAAAGGCATTTTCTGCCAACAAAAAAATTACCGTACGCGTAACTCGTTATACTTTACGCACGCACGAACTTTTATTAAAATCAGAATTTTTGGGTTGAAGAATTCTTTTGGAATATAGAATACTTTCGTGAGATACTGTATGTTAGCAGAAAAATTGCGAAGATGATGCATGCGAAACTTGGAATGAAAGTTCTTAGAACGGTCATTTAGACTGTAATGACACGGGGTTTGAATTATTTCATTGGATTTGCTAGGAATTCTTGGTTGTAAAAAGTAAACTGTTTGATTCCCTTTATTATATGTACTAAACAGGTGTTTAGGAATATTTGTGAATATTTGTGGAATGGTTAATAACATTTCACTTTGCGTTATTTTTAAAGGAATTACTGTAGATAGTTTTCCTCTATTTATTTATTTATTTTTTAATTTTAATGCAGATATGAAAAATTATCTCTTTTTATCCGTGAATATAAATTCGTATGAAATAGACGAATTTTAGGTAACTTATACTTATTTATAATAATAGAACTTATATATGATAATAGAGACATTTTTTTTCTGTGATCATTTACAGAAAAAGTGTAATGTAAACATTTGCGATGTAAACATTTTGGAAAATAGAATGAGCGTTTAGATTTCGCTGCGGGGAATAGCGTTTCGAAGAGCGGATACAAAGTACTTTCAGGAATTTATTTCGCTCGATCGTTGCACGTGTTGCAATAAAGTATTGCATATTGCATTGTTGCGTATAATCTTAATTCAAGGGAAACTATCAAATATACGGTAAGCCTATAAATAACAGTTTATTGGCATGTCTAACGTTCTAGTAGAAATACAGAAATCGAAATAGAAATAGAATTTTGTTTCATACATCCTATTCTGATTTTAAGACCATCTCGTTTCCTCGTACTTCAATATCGCTTGACGTAATTCGAATATCAAATACTCTTTACTTTATTTCTCAATAAAATAATTAATTTCTATCTATTCTTTTACTAGTTTAACTTTTTCAAAAAGTGCAATTTCTTTTTTTTAATTATTTTTTATATACATTCAGTCTCAAAAATTATATTTTTAAATTAATATTTAATATTAACATGTGTATCAATTCTAAAAATTAAATATCAATAAAAATCTTTATTTAATCACTATATCCGTCAATACAGAAATCTAAATGACCAGTCAACGAAGTGAAAAGAGTACATCTCTTGATTTTTACTACGAAATTACTGTATAGTTTATAATATTTTGTGTTCGTTGTTACAGCACAAAAAAATAGAATAGAATCATTTATGCAATCCCTGCATATGAACACAAGTTCATTCCGTTTAGTCGCATCGACGATTTCGTTCATGTGACGTGGCTTTAAATAACACGCGAGACCGGATTTGTATTTCGTGTGTACGCTCATACACATGTATATGTGGAATATTAATAATACAAAAGAAAATGTGGACATATTTGAAAATAGAATGTCTGAGATTATCCGTTTCGCTGGATATTCTCTTACGTTATTGAAAATAGTTTTCAATTATTTTGATACACAGCGTTGATATCTGATTTGCCAGACGAATATTTGTGCAGAAGCAACAGGAAACTATAATTATAATTCGTATTATTGTATATATTATATAAAAAGGAAAACAAATTAAATAAATTAAATAAATTTATTTTCATGGTGATTCTTTTAGTGCATATTGATGTAATCTGAATATAACATTTAAAGAAAAATATAGATATGCATCAGTGCAATAAATAGTTATTAAATGAAAATGAATTTATTTTATAATTTATCAAAGGAGACCAGATCCTCAGAACCATTAACATCTTCAAATACTTTCTAAAGATGATATAATAAAATTTCTCTAGTAGTCTATATGAAACACTCTTTCCTTGCTTTTCTTTTCAATATTAAATCATTTTCCGGTTTAAATGCTCCAAAGTCACAAGTTTCTGAAGTATCTAACTCTTCCAAGTATCTGTCAAATAATATATAGCAATATATAGTCCTCGCTTATAATATATAATATATAATCCTTACTTTACAACCGGACTCTTCATTTTTTTAATTCCACAATAATAAAGAGCACCGGGAAATTTCTGAGAACTTTTCCAACTATACCCAAACAAAATCGAATCACACACTTAACACCCTTTCCTGTATAATACTAACTGCACTTTTATTTAACATCAAATTACATTACAACCCAACTCTTCACCGTATCAAACCCATAGTAGCAAAAAATACCAATAGATCTCTAAAAGCACTAAGACTTTCAATCATCCCTAAACAAAATCCAATGCTCGCACTCTCAAACTTGATACTGTGTTTCTAGAATAAGGTACTTATATATGGTTCCAACTGAACAATTGTATTTGTATAATAAGAATTAATACAATAACCAGATTGTTTTAATAACTCAGCTCTGTTTCTTATCTCTCACACGTCTCTTCTTCAACGCAGACACCTTACAACTCACTCCGTCCTCATGCCGCACTCCTGAATATATAAAACAAATGACAATTACCCATCGAAAGCAACACTAATCAACGCCAATTACACCTTCATTTACAACCTCACACTTCACTCTTTCAAATCCAGGAGATCCGCAAAAGTACTAACACTGGCAACCATCCCCAAACGAAATCCATTCCTCGACTCCCCTTCCGGCCCCCTTGCGCGGAACGCGTTCCATCCGAAAAATACACCGTATTCCCCAATAAAAATCGCGACTATCGATCACGGGGCCATATTTTCGTCGCAACGATCTCTGCACCGGCGATGAAAGGATCCGGCGTCGACGCCGCGTTTTGTCGAACAACGAATTCCATTACCATCGAGCGTTCGGGACGAGGCGAGAAAAAACCGCGCCTTCCTTTCGCGCCCTTTCATTCCGCCCCGATCTATTCGGCCCAGCATTTTCGACGGCATATACAAAATCGAAAATTCATTTTTATTTAATCGGTTTCCGGGGCCGATCGACCGACTATCGTCCGACGTTTTCGCCGGAGAAAACCCCGGGGTTGAGAACGAGTTTGCCACCCTCTCGCGCCCGCCGACCCCACGGCGAAGCTCCGGCGGCCAATCTGTTCCCGTGCAAAGCGCGATTTAATGTATACTCCCGGAAATCGCGAAATAATAATTCGACGCGAATTCGGGCGCGAAGAAACGCATTAACGAATTCACGAGCGTTCGAAATCCGGGTTCGATTCCTGCGTTGTTGACCAATCGTTCGCGCGACCCGTTTTAATGGAACACCGACAGCGTTGTCCCGGTTCGCGAGTAATTTTTGGCCCATTCTTCGTGCCAAAAACGATTTTGCACGGCTACCGACAGTTCTCCGCGGATGTTTCCATTCCTTTGGATTTACGTTCCCTGACATGTGATTCCGATTCGAGGATTCCAGTTGTTTTCAAGGGTGGTACATATTACAAAGTGTAAGTTCAAATTTTCTAATATTTCTAAGAAGGAAATTGGTGGAATATCTACGGTTGAGATCAATGATGATAGGAAGTGAATAAGATATAAGATATATATATTTCATTGTATTTGTCTAATCCACGAGAAATATTTTTAGTAGAATTAATTTACAATGAAAGTGTACTTAGTATATTGGAAATGTGTACGACACGAAACCCAAAAGATTTTTAAATTTGGTAGCTAAAGAATTTAGAATTTTATCTCAACGATACCCATGGTTTAATACTTCCAAAATTTATTAATCAATGACAGAATGAGTTCTATATTTTAAGATAAGCTATGAATCCATTATATGATTTACTTAGAGAGATCAGCAATAGTGTTTTGAAAATAAAAATAATATATATTACAGGGGGTGAAATTTACAATTATATTAATAAAGCAACGTTGAATTTGCTTAACTTTGAAATACGATTAATATAAAAATTTGCATCACTAAAGTTACTCTTTGAATAAGACGAATATTAATTTAAATATTACTATCTCTATAAAAATTATTTTTACCAGTACTATCAGTAATATTTACCTCCTTACAAATTATGAAAACAAAATACTTTCACACGATGAAAAAAAGAAATCGCCTTATAATAACCCTCTTTGTTTGAAGAAATTTCAATCATCGAATTATCTTCCTTTTCATCATTAGAAACACCACACTCCTTTACAATCCTGATTCAAACCACAAAATATTTCATCACAATCGACGTTTATATACCTAGCAAACATATTTTCCATTAAATAAAACAAGAGTATTTCGACTGACCTCTCGTCCAATACGAGAAGTTAGAAGCGCACAAAATTATAATCCGCGATGCACTAGTTCAAATGAAATTTACATCCTGTTACAAATTTTATTAGCTTGAAGCGAAACGAAATTACAATTAATCATAGAGCTTGGTCAAAGACGAGGTTTATCCTGAAACCTGTGCTGTGGAGCCCGAAGCGGAATTATTAAAATGCTCAGAGCATTTGTACGTATTTATATCCGTTAACGGCTCTTACTCGGGTCGAACCATTATTAATACTTTTACCCGGTGTTTCCCGACACTCGCGCTCCAAGATAACGTTAAAGCCGGAATTAAATTGATCGCGCAAATTGGGAACTTTTATACGAGAAGCATTTACGCTCGGCGATACGAGAAAGAAAATATTACGGCTTACGACGCTTTTAAAATGATTACGCGGCGGTATAGAAGCAGAAAGGAAGGGGTGAGGGGTAACACTGCGACGAAGAAATAGTGTACGAACTCGGACTCTGGCAATTTACGAGTTTAAAGCAAAAATGTTGGAGAACGAGGACGCAAAGGAACGAAAATCGTCTAAGGGATGCAAATACTTGAAACACCCCTTTCTTCCGACTATCGCGTTGATTTTCAGTCCTGATTTTGATCCTGGTTGAAGCGAACGTTTATCATAGACGCGGTATTGTGAGTTTTGAAATCGTTTCTCGTTATATACAGCGATGAGAAGGGTGTTTGCCTGGGTAAACACGGCGGTTTGAAAGTTTGTTTGAAGTTGTGTAGAGTGCTATAGGAAATTCGTGGTTGAATTGTTATTTAACTGCACATATACAGAATTATGAGAAGTATAGTTTGTAGCAAAATCATGTCGGAAAATGAACAATTTTATGTATTTTTCTCTGCGTTCAGACTAACAGTTAGCTCATAACTGGTAAAGTTTTAATTTTTATCTACTCTTTTCCTATTGCAAATTAAAAACCGAATCGAATTCCAAATATTGTTTCTTTTTTCTTCCCATTGACTTTTGTAAGAATAATAACTGTGATGAAAATAATTTCATAAACCACTATTCTATTTTGATAATTATAGATTATATTCTAATTACAGTAAAATAAAGTGATTGGTTAATATGGATTAAAATTAATCTTTTTAATAAAAACAGAACAGGCAGATGAATCATGGGTCGATTTGATGGGTATTTTATTAAGTATTTTTATTGAGTCGAAATTTGTTGATATTCATGATTTTGTTATGTGATAACATATTTAATTAATAATAATATTGTGTGATAATTAACAGTATTATTATTGGTTAAATATACTAACCAATAATATCTAGAATACTTAATCACATATTTCTAAACCAACACCCATATTTAATGTAGATATTAAGTTGTTTATTTGTCATATAGAAAATTTAAAAGAAATACAAATAATTTTAGAAGATATATTACATTAAGTATTATGCAATATTTGGTTAAACCTAAACGATATACTGATATTACTGAAATAGATGATTTATTTTAACTAATGTACTCTCTTCTACTTTTCTATCTTGCACGAGCTATGATCACCGTGAAATGCATACATTTTTACAAAAAAAGATAGATGAAATTTCTTACGTATACTCGACCTCAACCGAAAGATCCGAATCATTAAATTATTCCACGCTACTTCGTATTTATTCCCATGTTATACTTTCTGATAGCCTGGGAGCAAGTATGTTCTGCGATTTCCTTCTCGAGGCTGCAGAAAATGATTAAAAATAGAAATTACTGGGAAGCTATTCCCAATACAAATTTCGTATCAAAGGATGTCTCAAATTAAAATTTCGCCAAATTATTAATTTGGTTGTAAAATAAATCCTTCTTGAACCAAATTCCTTGACATATGAAAACATATAACTTATTTTACAGGATTTTACAAATCTCAAATCTCGAAATTGAATCTTGCAGAGTGTTTAATAAACTCTTCCTCAACTTACGACCTTTGACAAACAAAATATTTGATGAAGTACAGATAGGTATATTCTTTCACGATGCAATTTGCAATTTTAACTACTTTAACAACAAAGAGAGAAGGAGGATATTTCCTTTATTGGAACCTGACAATTAAAACTGGCAATGTTTTTAATTAAAACTTCTCCAATTTATCAACTTCATCACAATAAGTATTTAATCAACCACACTTGAAGCATATACTTCCACATCTCAACTGTAAACGCTACTAACACGCACAGAAAGAGGAAACAGAGACAATTTAACTATTTCCTTTCTGGAGACCAAAAAAATCTCAAAATAACAGCTTTACCAAAAAAGATATTTAGTGAACCGTATCTAAACTGATTTATTAAATGGTACACACCTACACAATCTAATTTTTAATTTCTATAACAACCCCCACCCCCCGCCAGAGACAAGAAGGGTAAACAAATACTTATGTTTAAAATTCTAAACAAATATCAAAAGCACAGTTTCGCCAAAAAAAAAAAGTGATTTATTGAATAATACCACCTTCCATACCCTAATTTTGAATTTCTCTATCCCAAAAATGAAACACAGAAAGAAAATATATTTCTTTTTAAAATTCCACAAAAATCTCAAAAGACCGCTATTAAACCGCTAGAAAAAATATATTTCTTTCTAGATCTCCGGAAAAATCTCAAAACTACAACTTCGCCAAAACCAAGATATTTATTAAACCACATTTAAATTAGTATATCGAGTGATACATCGTTCCACGTCCTAATTTTCAGTTTTTCTAGCACTGAACTGAAGAATTCTATTCAGAATTCCACAAAACTCCCGAAATCAGACCTAGCCCACACACGAAAGAAACGTCACCTGGTCCCGAAGAGCTTCTATATCTTCCAAGTCCACTCAAGATCCTCTTAATCGGCCAATTTCTTGGCCTCGATCCGCGGGATCCACGCGAATGCAAATTAAATGTAAATCCCGACCGATCAACCGGCCTCACTCGATTTTTCACCCAGAACACACCGGAACCAACGGCGACCGGCAGTAACGCATTCGCGCGGCTGGATAAAACGGTATTCGTCGAAGTCTCTAACGAGAATGTCGAAAATGTTCTTCGCCGAATGATCACGCGCATCCAATTAGAAAGTGTCTGCTCCCGCGATTGCACCGTGCCGCGTTTCCTTCGTTGTTCCAGCCCGCCCCCGAGCCTGGATCCCACGATTCGAACTACATAAGCTCTACTTACCCTCGCAGCCATAGTGTTGGCTTTGGTTTGGGGTTTGGTCGCGCCAAGCCGCGTGTTTGCGGTTTTGCTGTCGGTGCTCCGGAGTAGTCCTCCGCCTGTATACGTGTGTACACCCACGGACAGTCCGTGTCCTGGCGACAGGTTCGAGGACGATCGATATAACGATAGATGTCCCGGTACGGGAGGCTGAGTTCTGGTGAAGTACGAAAAAAAGGAATGGCCGAAAGTTGTCGCGAGACAGCCGTTAATGACTGAATTCGCTGGAATTTCCGAGAGACAGAGGAGGAGGTGATGTACATAGATACTATTAACAGGTTGATTGTCAAGCTATATTTGCATATTGCGCACAGGTGGCAATATGAGTTCCGCCAATTACACGATGCCTGTTATGGGATTTTGTGTGCAGTATAGCATTCGAGTATTTTCATTATTCTAAGCTTGTAATGAGAGAGTGGTAAAAATAGGCATTGTGGGCAAATTATGAGATTTTTAATTTAACGATAATATATTTAGGAAAATTGTAATGTAAAGATATATTCGTTCTCACCCATAACAATCTTAATATACCATCACTTATGCTTTATAACACTAAATCCACGACCATTTCCTTCATAGTGTGTTTCTGTATCTGGTGACCACGTGTGATCACTATGGCCATCTACTGTTTTGCATAAAAAAGTAGCGAGAATTATTATTGGCGATTTTATAGTAATACGATGCAGTGGTGATAGTAACGTAATAAATAACTCTTCGATTAGGCAATTGTAAGAACTCGTATGATAATAAAATGTATAATGCGTGTATTAAAGTCTTTGATTGTTGAACAGTGCACCTCTTATTTCGTAAAATTGTTTAATTAGCCGTGACTAACTGTTACTTTTAAACATTTGAGGCGCTGTGGTCACTTATGACCACCATGGTTCCATCGAAGAAACAATCTGCTGTAACAGGTGACCAGCGTGATAATCAACGTGTTAATGATTCCTCAAGTTTTGTCGTTATATATTAGGGTGGAATTGGCGGAATTTAAATTTCGAGTAAGTAGTTTGTCATGTAAATAAAAGTTAATAACGAGAGAGTCAGACGTGATATTTAATAACGAGGATTATTAATGTGCAAGAGTTGGTTGAGGTTAAAGTAGGAAATACTTTTCTAAGACTTTATCTTGTTATAACGAGATAATTTTGGTACAGAAAGTAGAAGAAGGAATTGGATTGGCGAGCAGTTTCCTTTGAGTTCCATTATTTGAGGAGAAATGTAGGCTAATCCGAGGTTCTTTGAGGGGTATTTGCGAATGGGATAATTGAGAAATTAGTTTTGAAATTATTATGCGATTCAAGACTATTTTGAAATCTCTTGGTAATTGCATTACCGAGAAAGATGTTGAAATAGATTCCTGTAATACGATAGTCCGGCATTAATCACTCTCGACAAGGAATTTTTGAGTTATTTGTATCTATTTAAACGAATTTCCAGAAATTCGACGTATAAATTATTCGTGATCATGTTTTACTTATTATACTATATTTTTGCGACGTATGAATAAAAACTATAAGTGATACATAGCCAAACAAAATAATATTACAATTGACCTTAGTGTGACAAAATAGAAAATTCTACATTTCATATTCTTCTTTTAAAAATTCTTCCTTTTTTACCTTACATTATCAATATATAATACTGCTAATTTTGCAAAACAAGTTTCCAATAAATTTTTTCGCAAATCTCAAAAGAAAAATTCCACGATTATCTCACTAAAATTAGAAACTGATATAATAATGTATCAGTCAGACTATATTCATTCGAATACGAACCATGGTATAAACAACATTTTCAAACTTTATATTTTTCAATTAATATTACCTTCGTCTGTTAATATATTCTGATTTCGTATACAGATACATTTATAACTCACCGATAAATCACGAATTAATTTTTAATTATACTAACATAACTTTTTGCTATTTTGAGAACTTAAACTGCTCTATGAAGACACATTCCTCATCTATATCGTTCTATTAACTATATATGATACTTGTATCTGTTAAGATCGTTCCATAACAATCGAGAGAGAAGAATACTAAATAGAGGAAAATCATCACGCGTGAGGAGTCATCATTGAATCACTCAGACACCTTCGAGTCAGCTAGGAACCTTCGAGTATTTAGTGAGAGACCTTCGAGTGAAATAAACTTTTTGACACAGTTGTTGAGTTTTTGACAAGTATCCCTTCGTGTCATCCTTACCATACCTTTTATATACATCTTTACATATCTTTACTGTAAAAATCCGGCGTTGCATAGTGACTAAATTAACAAAAATAGGAAACACTCGAATACTCGAGCATGCTAATGTATGCATTAGCAGTTAATTCTACTCGAACTACGCTCGATCCCATCGCTATGTAACAATCAGTCGGTTCGACTTTCACGCAGGGTAACATCTTAATAATACAACCGACTGCCAACCCTCCAGTTCATTACCCATTCCTGCAGATGGGCAGAAGGGAATCGTGGATAACGAACCTCTTGGAAGTTGACGGCGATGTCGACGCTGCCGGTCCGTTTGCCGAGGATCAATTGAAAAATCGTTCGGGCTAATTAATTGGGGAATAATCTGAATGGAACTTAATACAGCCAGAAGAAGGATCGCAGCGCGATGGAAGATCCTGAGGAGACGCTGAATGCTGCGGCTGAAGCGGCCGGCTAAATAAATAACAAAATGGTGGCGAAATTTATGGTACCACTCGCGTTATGTTCAGGTAAGAAGCATTATTTTCTTTCCTTGCGACGAGATAAATTGCGAGAGTATTGCGTGTTTATGCAGTGGTAAATAATATTTCGGGGGATTTTAGTAAAAATTTAGTTTAATAAAAGTATTCGGAAAAAAATAGGAATATTCCATATCCTTCTTTTTGAAGTATTTGTTTCCATTTATTCCTTCTGTTACCAATGCTTTTTAATCGAGTGAATGGAAGAGGTATTTTGAATTATGTTTCAATCTTGGACGTGTAAAATTTTATCTAAATAAAAGTTAATTTTTCAACAGAAATGTTTCTCTTCTATGGTTTCATTTTATGATCCGAAGGTCAATTCGAGATCATGGTATTGAAGAATGTCATTAATATAATAAATCATCAATATAATAATAAATATAATAAAATGAATATTGTTCTTTCAGAAAGTCTTTCTTTGATTTGATATCCAACTTATTCTTTGGGAAATTTTAACGTCGTAATTTATTGCGAACGACTGTGAACTACTTCTATTCAAAATTATGTTTCTTACGTTACCGGAAGTGACTAAGGAGATGTGGCGATTGTTAAGTGGAACACACAGCACATATACAGCAGTATTTGAAGAATATTTGCATTCTTACAAATCATTCTACGTAGTTCACTACGGACTTCAAGAATTTTCTTCTCCATCCCTTTATACTACTTGCATAATTAATTTCCACGTAAATTCATTTCAAAATTCATTCCCCGACTCGGCTGTGTTCCATGTATTCACAGCAATTTCGCGTGATTGACAAATGTAGTTCCTGCAGTATATTCAATTTTACACCGAGTTTCACGTAGAACATAGGAATAGAAATAAAACTCAGGAAAAGCAACGAAGTAGAATAGCAAAGGCAAACACGTATATTTATTTATACACAAAAGTATTTTGAGAAAAATATCGCTGCATTCTACGCAATGAATCTGGTGTCTGAGTTATTCCAACTATCTACGAATTTTCGTTAATGAATAATTAATTTCTAAATTTATTTTCTGACTTAAAGGTATTCGGTTGGAATTAACTTCACATGTTTAGTAAGGAAAATTTCTTGAGTAAATCCAATCGTTTATCAAGTTCCAGGTAGTGTACAAACGGCGAAACAAAATTTAAAGAGAAAATAGATGACAAAATAGAAAGAAGAATACTTGCATTCATACAAACTCTTCTAATTTTATTTTTGAATTTTTTCATATTCCGAGAATTTCTTTTCCTACATAACTAAGCTTTGCANTATTCGATTGGAATTAACTTCACATGTTTAGTAAGGAAAATTTCTTGAGTAAATCCAATCGTTTATCAAGTTCCAGGTAGTGTACAAACAGCGAAACAAAATTTAAAGAGAAAGTAGATGACAAAATAGAAAGAAGAATACTTGCATTCATACAAACTCTTCTAATTTTATTTTTGAATTATTATCATATTTCAAGAATTTCTTTTCCTACATAAATAAGCTTTGCATAAATTCATGTTACCATTTGTTTTTTGAATATACGAATACTGAAATTAATTTCGTGTAACTGACAGGCAAAATTCATTCACTAAATCCAATTTTCGATAAACGTCGAACCAAAATTCAAAGGAGTAGAGGCAAAACAGAACGTAGTATTAAATTATTATTATAATGAAGGATAATAAATATTTTATTAAAATTTCTACGTCCTCGGTTTTGTATTCTATAAATTTTCTTTTCAAATTAGTTAACAATGGCAGTATTATCTTTTCTCACTAAATATATTAGAATTGACATTAGAACTATCAAAGGGATAAAAATGATTTGTTTCAAATTTTTTACTTCCGTAATTGCAGTTGCTTATGGCAAAATTAATATTTATCCGAATGTGATTTTAATTAGATATGTTCTTTTATTTTCATGGCAGCGATTTAACTATCATCGATAACGTATATCGTATTTAGGAATTCATTACAATTTAAATCAAACCAATTAAATCAATTAAAATCAACCTCTCGAATGTCAATAAAATTCGTAAATATCGAAAGAAAATTCAGAAAACATGCAACACAAATCGACAAACCATAATTACAACAAGAAACAATATATATTTACATCAGAAAAAAAAGACCAATGACACGTCAATTTCTGCGCTCTCAGCTCGTCGAGGACAATTTTCTGCCATAACCATAAACCGTAGGGGCAGACGGAAAATCATCCCGAGTCAGGATCGAAAAATACATTTTCTTATCAGGCATCTCTTCCTCGTCCTATTTCCGTAAGGAAGGTCGATCGTTCCGGCCAATCTACCCGCGTTGCGAGGTCCACAGGCCGCACCAGTATCGCGAAATAATATCATTAAATCGTGAGACCCCCGTTAGATGAAGGCACGATACGCATCGAGCCACTTTGACAACGATCTTCTACGAGAAATCCGATTTTTTCTTCGTCGTTTATCGATTTTTTCTGCCCACCGAGATAAATATTTAAGAAGTTCCAGTTTCCTTCGCTGCTCCCTGATTCATGGCTTAGTCGGTCGCATAAATCTTTGCGTATACTAATATCGCAACGAATAAAATTCGTGTTGTTCTTCCAGCTTCTTCTTTTCTGTTTGTTACGCGAGAACTTTTCGTGTGGGGAGACACTTACACGCGTGAGAAGCTTGGAAGCTTCCACTGTGATATTATGTGTTATTTATGGGAATCTTGTGATTGAATTAGAAGATTAGAAGCTCCGTCGTATTCTAGATAGAATATTTTTATCAATTTTTCTAATCGAGTATATTAGAATCGAGTACATTAGTATCGAGTAAACTTTATTAGCGAAGTGTGACTACGTGGATATTTATATATAATTTGCTTCGAATTTTCAAATATTTCAAAATGAAGTTAAAAATTCCAAGTTTCATAAAAATTACGGATACTAAACAATAATATTCGTCAAAGTAAACAAATATCGATAAGGTTCATTGGTGAAAACCACCACTGAAACAATTTTATACGCTTAGAAAGTTATATTTAAACACTACAAATTTCTAAACTCCGAAAAAGTAAATCAAGAGTCGTATCAAAAATTACAATCCTCAAAATATTAACAAACTCGAGAATTCTGAAAATGGACCGAAGATTTATCAAAAGTTCCAATCGAGACATTAAAGAAATCAATAATTACAAAAATTAAAGAGCAATCCAAATTCTATAAAAACTTCACAACGGAAAAAAACTAGATTCTTCGGACTTTAAAGTGATTCCTGGCACTTGACACACGCAAACAAAAAGGAGAAAAAATTAATATTCCTCTTTTTCTCAAATTCCCATGAAATTCATCAAATTACAAGAAATACCCACGCAACCGCCGATACCGAACGACGATATTCGCAAGACTGAGCAAGTATAAATGCGGTTAATTGGTATAATTAGCCGCAACGAGAGGAAAGGGGGGTGAATGCTAAAAGGCAAAGAATTTCCACGTTGAGCCAGAGGCTTCACGCAGCTGGAGCCGATAAAGCTGAAAGGAAATTCCTCGGCGACCGACTCCTCTCGCCGCCTCTCTCGTATTGACTCGGACGGCGGAGCGTGGATCCAGGAATTTTAATATCTCGTGTTTAATGGTATTTTTCTTGCACCATGTAGCCCGACTCGCGGACGCTTTCCCGGCGACGAGTTTCACCGCAGACCCGTCTATGGGACGAATAAACGGGCACGGATTCGCAAAATAGCTGGCAAGCGATATCGATTGCGCCCGAGAAGTGTCGCGAATTTCTACAGCGACGCTCGGCCGTTATTGCCGCCATTTGTGATACGTCGAACCACCCCCGGACCGGCCCGTGAAAGAAATTGAATTATCGTTGCATTCAGCTTGCATTCTTCGTGTCGCGTTTAGCTGGCACTGCTCGATGCTGCATTTCGAGCAGATTCGTCTTCGCGAAGAATCCATGGCAGCGATTAACCCTCTGCCATTCGCCGATCTCGGATAGTGCTTTTGAGGGTTTGAAATTTTTCGACATCGCGCACTGAAATTGATTGAGTACTCTGGGCCTATTTCTAAACCTGTATTCTGTCGCTTTGAAATTATTGTTACTCTCAATTTTCGGTGGGAATAATTGTTTATTCCAAAATCATGGAATTTTACGATTTACTTGAAAATAATTTCAGAGTGTATTTAAATCGAATTTTTGAGTTTAAGAATTGTGTAGAAATACTGGAGACATGGTCCGTAATATTAGTTTATGTCCACAAAGAGATTGAAGACGGTATTTTTTTATAATTATTTCCGTAATTATTTGGTATTCATACAGAGAGTATGGGCATAAGGGAAATAATTTTTAATTGTTAAATATGTCGAACGTTTCAATAGAATATCATTCCCGTTCGTTATTTTAATTCTTCGAAAATAAATTATTACATTAAATTGTTTTAATTGGATACCATTTATTCACCGTTCTGTAACATTACTAATTACTTTTAGAATAGCTCTGAAATAACAAACTGAAATGAAATCACTAAAACTTCAGAATATTTATTTAAAATTAAGTATAAATTCCTGTCTAGGATAGAACTAAAAAATATATTTTGTAATCTTTAATTTAATCATTTATCATTATACTATTGTATTATAGACTGTATTATCGAATTGTTAATTTATACCAACTGCACTAACTTTTACGTTACATCGATTAGAGATAAACTATTCGATCTCCTGAATAATTTCCTTTTTCATGAATCGTAATATGTTAACATTGTAGTCGCAATACGTATGGTTATTGAGCAGTAAATACGAGTTTCTTTTCCTTACTTCTCCTTAGTACAACATGTATGAAACGATTGTTTAAATATTTCCCGCAACTGGGTACACAGAGGCGTCGTAAAATAATCCGCAGCAGGTAATATAAATTCCCCGAGAGTGCACATAAAACCACGCAACGAAACCCAACGTGGCATAAAAGTATAGTTCGTGATATTCCTTTATCCTAGTCTACAAGCGCTTCGAATTCTTTTCATTCCCCGCCACGCATTTCCTTTTTCACCATTAACACATTGTTCTGTCCGTTAATCCCTCTAATTGACCATCGGTCCCGTCCCATCAGGTTGCGCGAAAAAGCGGAAACCGGAGCCGGGAAGAAGCCAACTACCCCACGCGACGCACGCTCGACAATGCATATCACGAAAAACAATTTCACGAAACAATTTCAACATAGGCAAATACGCGTAATCGAAATAGCGAAGAATCAAAGGAAAAATTATATGTCGACGAATGCAAACAAAGCCGTGGCACGTGCGCAGCGCGGAACAGCTACCGGGGGGTTGGTTTTTGTTAAAAAACAAACGGGAACGAGAGCGGTGAAAGGGGTGGGCTCGCGATTACGAGATGATTTACCGATCCCCGGCCAGTGTAACGCGTCGAAAATTCGCGGTGTAATTCTCTGGCCGACGTAACGACGAATAAACCTATACAATGTGGCCACAATATCGGGCCACGTCGGTAACGATGCCGAGGCGGACGGCACAGCAATTACTTCCCTTTCGGTATTCGCGTGATCCCGGATGCGGTGAGTGGCGAACCGGATGATCGTAGGGTAATAACGTTGATCTCGCTTCGAGGGTGCGAGCCGGCCGGTTTAAGTGCGTGTTTAGCGGTGTCGATCGCCCCATGGGCTTTCCATGGAACATCGAGGGCCAATTGAGGCGTGTATACGACTTGTAAGGAAGGAAGATGGATTGGGTTTTCTCGCTTTTTTTTTTTTTTTTTTGGTCAACGCCTGTTCGGAGTTACTGGGGAAATTGGGTGATTTGATGTGTGGTATTTTTGAATCGGATGGTGAGGTAAATTGCGAGGGAAAATGATAAGCTTGGATTAAGATATCTAACACTTTTGTGAATAGAAAAATTAATTGAAAAGGGGAGATCAAACTGTGTGCATTTTCCAAGGAAAGTTTTAGTATTTTTCAGGTTACTGGGGAAATTAGGTGATTTGCAGATGAGAAGTTTGTATTAAGGCAATGTATTGTACTTTTGAATCGGATGGCGGGGTAAGTTATGAGGGAATTAGGTGATTTGAAACCAAGAAACTTAGAGTAAGATATTTAACATTAGTTAGATTATTAGTAAGTGTGTAACTTGCAAGTAAGAAATATAAATTAGGCTCTGTTGTTAACTTTTGGGGTCATTGAGGAAACTGAGTGATTTATAGATGAAAAGTTTAAGTTATTTAAGTGTTATAAGGAAATTAAATGGTTGAAAGCAAGAAACTTGAACGATGGAGTCGTGTGGTATTTTCGTAAATGGAAAACTTGGGTAATTAAAAAAAAAAAAATTAAAATGTGTGTCAATTTTCATATAAAAAAGATAAATTGGACTCTCTTGCTATCTCGTAGGGCTATTGGAGAAATTGGATGATATAGAGGTGAAAAATTTGTTAGAATGGTCTGTGGTATTTCCAAAGCATGCTGGTAGTATTATATAAATTGGGAAGTTAAGTAGTTTCGAGGCGAGACTTGAATTAGAGAGACGGATGATTCTTTTGAAACGTACTAAAAATTAGATTTGAAAGCGAGAGATTTATGTTAGGGAGATACGAATAATTTTCTATGAGTCTGATGCTCATTAAATAAATAACATTTCTACGTGATGTGTATATAATCATTAAGAAGAAAGGATAAAGCAAATAAAATAACGTTTCTTTGATTATTGTACTTGTGGACTATTATATTAATATAAATTAATCTTTCTAATAAAGCAACCGAATTAACTTCATCGAATACATAGCAAAAAATTTTCTTATTATTAAGCGAGTCAAATTTAATTCAATTTCTAATCAGCACGTTCAAATTCGACTAGGGTAAAGTCTATCAATAAAATTCGTTACACCAATTTTTTAAGATATAAATTATCTGATCGTTTATTAAATATTTTTATTGAAATAGCCATGAATTTTCAAGAAATTACACGTATTAGTAACAATTTGTTACGCGAACTGATTCCTCGTCCTCGGTACACGCGTTATTCCAGTCAATGAGTGGTAAACCGAATGAACGTGGTAGTGGTAACGCTGATCCGGGTTAGAGAATGCGATTTGGTCGGTTTAAGCGGGTGTTTAGCGGTGTCAATCCCTGAGCGACCTTTCCATGAGACACTAAGGGCCGCTAGGGGTCGATATACGACTCGTAAGAAGGGTTGCCAGCTAGAAGCAACTTGTACAGAGCCGTATAGAATCTCACGACACCCTGATCACTGACAAACCGTCGTCTTTATGGTGCTATCACGTGTCCTCGATGTGTCGGAAAGATTATACGTAATCTCAAAGGAGGCATAAAGTCTTTTCGTCCTTCATTCCTGGTATACTGCAACATTTTTCCTATCTTCCTTCTCCTTTACCGTGTATCTATATAAAGGCTCTTCATATTTTTAAGAAGTTATTAAACGACGAATCGAGTGTCATTCCAAACGAGGTTTGAATTTCGACTAAGATGATTTCTATAAAAATGCTGTTAGTAAAATTAAATCTAATTTGACAGCATTAATTTTATCGACTAATTGGATTCGAATAAAATTTCCATAGTTTACTATCTAATAAAAAAGCATACTTTCTTCTACTTGAACGGAAGAAAAGAATGGCAAAAGTTTCCGAGAACTTTCCGGCAGTAAAAAAGAGGTTTTCTTACGTTTTTTGTCGATTTTCTAGTTTCAGAAAAAAATACGAGAAAAATATCGAACACGGACTGTCAAATTAATTATCACTCGAAACTTTCGGATCTGTCAAGTACTTTATCCTTGTACGAGAATAAACAACATAAAAAACGAAATACGAAGTACTTATCGCATTTCACGATCCTTCAATCTGATATTCCAACCAATTTATCTTTGATTCTTGTTTCGCTTTTCAAATCCGAAGCAGCTGATGGAAATGTAGCATCGTTATTTTTAATAATACCATGTTTTGTGTACTTGAAAAGAGTTGTTAGTTTATGATCCGGCGAACTTGAAACTTTAATTAAGATGCACAAGATTTCACCTCTCCTGCTCATTAGCGATTGAAGTATCATAACCGCACCTTCGGGACCGACAAATATACGTATACCGAAAACCCTAACGACTCCTACAATTAACGAACTAATTTCAATTAAAACATCTTCACCATCGTCTCGCTTAGAATCATCACATAGAGTTCTATAGCCCAACCTTTCGTGGAATAAAATCAATCTGCAGATTTTTATAAAATTGAACGAATTTTCAGGGAATTGAAATTTATTGATTAGAATTGGGAATTAGAATATCGAGTTTTAATACGTTATGTGTCACGCGGGAGGTCATGTAATTTTTACCTGTCCTCGTGGAGGTGAAATTAAAGTTTCCGAGATTACTGGAGGGTAGAAAAGAAAAGTCAGAAGGTCGTAAACGCATCGGAGGATCCCGGGACCCGAATTTCAGATTCGAGAAGCGACAAGAAGACGACAAGAAGACGACGACACGACGACCCTTACGCGGCGTACGAGTTGGCGATAGTCCAGAAGATGCCAATTCAATCTTCCTCCCTGCTGCGGATGGAAAATTTCAGGTGGCCGACGAACTTTCCTCTTCCGTGCCCCTTTCTGGCCACTGCAGTCCTTCGAGTGTGTTTCTTCTTTTCACCGACTCGTTCCCAACGACCTGTCTTGGCTTTCTTAACAGTCATGCACTCGACAACCTTCGATGCAAGTGTGTACTTCCTTTTCCCGACTTCTTCCGCTCTTTGGGGTCTAATTATGTTGCTCGGATCGCTGAAAGGTTCCTGGACAATGGGATGTCCTCTGGGATATATTTGCTTAGAAATTTTTCGAATTATCGGGCTCGCAAGTTTGCTTGGGGATCTTATTCGTGCTTTTTATCGCGACAATGTCTCGTGTACTTTCTGGCAGATTATTTTGCAATGTTGGGTCACTAATTCAGAATAGAATTGACCGAAATTTTCGGATTATACATCAATTAAACGAGTAGCAGAATAATTCGTGTTTTTAATTCTCCTATGACAAATTTTGGGTTTTATTGAACGAATATTTCATTCGTTTCCGATTATCGTTTTTCTTACAATTTTTTAATAATTTTGTTCCGTTTATGTACCTAATGAAGATAGGTATTTTATCTCTTTGTCAGATTTATTTGAGATAGTTGTAGAATATAAAATATTCGGATGTGTACGGATATGTACTTTGTAAAACTCGGAATATAAGTTAATTACATTTTTCACGTGATATATAATAAATTC
>NIJG01000062.1:236681-257387 GCA_002201625.1 Euglossa dilemma
AAAGTTATTAAAGTAAAAAATTAATAATAATATTATATTATTACATTTATATTCGTAAACGAATTTTAAATATTTTTAATGCATTTATAAAAATACTTTCAGTTATTTTAAGTGAACGTGTTTAAATACATTTTATAATGACAAACTATGCAAAGCAAAAGCAACAGAATTAGGAAAATAAAAATTAAGTACGTTAATTAATAAATTATTAGAATGAGAAGTTTGTAATGTATTATACTTCAGTAAATCATACATATAATTTGCCTCATCCATTGATATTACCAATACAATTGTGCCCCTCACCATTAAGCAAACTCTCTGTCAACTCTATCCAATTTACAAAACAAATCGGTATTAAAAATATTCCTAAACTTAATCAAACAACAATCTTGACATCAATGAACGAAACGAGTTACCATATCGACACACAAAAATTCAATCCTTTTCTCAGCATCCAATCAAAATACCTAAACCTAATCTTAGAAATATATTACTAAACGTGTCCCTCAAAATTAAACAAAGTTACTTATGAATCATACTATAAGGATAAAATTAAGCATAACTGCTAATATCCACAATCCAAACAAGTCATCACATCAACACCCACCAACACAACTCAACATTCAACACCAATAGATACACTATAAATCGGTAGCATGTCAAGCTGACGTATCGACATAACAATTATGTACGCACTCGTGCGTGTCTGATTGTATGAGCATTGCGTGTAATCATTAAATCCTTAAGAACACTCTGCACTACACACAATTGCGCGCAGATTATAAACCAAAGTAAAAGTGAGAGTGATCGTACAGCACCTAAAAATAAAATTCTATCAGCCACCAAACTGGTGAACTGGTTCGCATCCCTAGCAGCAGCTGCACGCAAGCCAATTACTCCGGAACTCTTGCTAGCCGAACAATTCGTTATCAACGTCTCATTATCACGACGTAAAGAGTTCTCTTGTGTTTTGGCAGGCGCTCGTTCCGGTGCCGTAGCAGAGAAGGCAGTAAATCTGAAAAGCTGCTCTGGCGTCTAGGGGAACAGGTCTGAGGCTGTGCCGGCGCGCATGGAAGGGCTGCAACGAAAGTCTGCCACGACGTCGTGCACGACGCTTTGAACAGGGAGAAGCGTAAAGGAGTAGCAGAAGCAACAGTTTATGTCAATTTTCCGCTTGAGGGAAAGCGGGACTCGCGACGAGGCGGGCCGGCTGCATCGCGTGTGCTCTAGCTCTGGCTCGCGTGTATATCCTCGTGAAAATATCGCTGTTACGGAAGCAATAGGCAATCGAGCGTGTGAAATATTTTCCGTGTGAACGTGTCCCCGTGTGACGGGAAACCTTGTTACTTTAGCTACTCGACTCTCTATGCAGCGAATTTTCTCTGTCTCGTCCCTCTCTCTCTCTCTCTCTCTCTCTCTCTCTCTCTCTCTCTCGGTATTATTGATGACCCAAATCGGATTTCAATTCGCCTCTGTTCGTCTGTCTTTGCTAAATACGGAACAACCAACAAGCACGGCAGAGATTTATTTAGCAAATCTTGGGAATTTTTCAGTGGGTTAGCTGCGCAAAGATTTCTAGCGTTCGGGTAGATAGTTTAGATGCTCGGATTTTCGGATTTGATAGACTCCGAGACCAGTTTTGAGACTATTCTGAAGATTCGTGGGATTTTTGTGTTTGTCTGTGGAGAAATAGAGAGGGGTTGCATTATTTTCCTGTTTGGTGGATTGTTTTGAGGATATTTAGAGCTAGATGATTTATGAGTTCAATTTGAGATTGCTCTGAAGATTGGTGTAATTTCCGTGTTTGTTTGTGGCAAAATAAAGAGTGGTTGTTTTATTTAGTTATTTAGTAAAATATTCTACCAATATTTCGGTTTAGATTGATCTAATTTCGAGATATTTTTAAAGCTTCGTGTGTCTTTTGTATTCGTCTACTTGTGAGTTGAGATGAAAGAGAAGATATTTTTATGCAGATATTTACTGAACTGAATTTTCTTTCATCTGCTCGATGACCATATGTCTGCTATTTATATTATTTACTCGTCACGTTAATTATTTATTTAGTAATCCTAATTTTAATTACTTATCAATATGAAGTTTTAACCTAAGAATATTATTTTATATAAGAATAATTATTGTTAAAATCTTTAATTAAGATTTCGGTTAATTATAATTTCTTTCTGTTATAATCAAATTTTCTAACGAAAATTCTGATTTACTTGAATGGTACAGGAAGATATTTATGTGAGAAGAAGTTTGAAAATGTAATGGAAATAAACGGTGAAAATAGATTATGGGATCTTAGTAAGTCACAGTATTGTCGTTTGGATGAAAATTGATCGATTCAATTCAAAAACTCGAGAAGAATTAGAACATCCCGGAAGCTCTTGAATAAATCCTTCTTTCCTATAGTTGTCGTGCTAAAGAACAGTCGGTCCTAAATGTCGCATCTATTCGCAGAACTGAGGCACATTTAAAAATTGCTCAGAGAAGGTCAGTTCCCTGTCAATATATTGGTGATTTCAGTCAATTAGTGTTCCTTGAAGATGGAATAAAGTTTTAATCCTATTACAATTATAAACCGAATATATAAAATTGACCTGGAAAAGAACAAGTACAAATATTTTTTTGAACACTCATCTGTACAAGTTGAAAACTATATTATCATATTTCATTATTATACAATCGATAAACAAAGATGTATAAAAAATGTATTTATCTCTCTCTTTGCAATATTTTAGTTTGATGGTTATATCGGGAATGCTATAATCTGCAAAATTTACTTCAAATTGTCTAATTATACTGCTGATATTCATACCTTTTTTGATCTCTTATTTTCCAAAATGGGACAGAGTTTATTTTCATAGAAAATTTATATTTTGATGTAGTGCTATTCTTAAATAAATTGAACATAAATTTGATGTTAAATAATGTGTAATATTAGAGCGGGGAAAAAGAAATCTATTTAAAATAATTNTAATATTAAAATATCGCATGACATGTAGTACAAAAATTATATAACTATCATAATATATTACATAATAATTCTGTAATATTTATGCAAAATGATATATTCCTGTCACTTCTTTCATATACAGACATATTTCCGCACAAAGGTAGTTTGGAAATTAATTAATAAACGGCATCATGTAATTTGAACCCTATTGTTCAGCAAAACTGAAGGAAGCCTAGATGTTCAAAGCTTGATTGCCTCTAAGGCAAATTGATAACTAATTGGAAGCCTCTAAATCTAGCTACTGGAAATTTACCAATTCATTAAGCTGAAAAGTTTCATTCGACAGTTAACATGATAGACACATCGGAGCCATTTTCCCAAAAAGAGATCAATTAGTACCGAACATGAGGTTATTCGTGCAAACAACCAGGCTAATTTCTAACTTTTCTCATCAGCTATAGATCGTAAAACTTTGACCTACTTCAGCGTTCCAGGTACACTAATATTCCCATTAGTTCGCTTCAAATATTCATTCTTCTAGGAAGTCCCAATGCTATTATCATACGTTGATTATCATATAGAATCTCTCGACGTTCGTACAGATCTTCATGATCTAGCGGAAAGCAGGAGAAGTTAATTTTATTTTCAAAGTAATTCAGAATTGAAAGAATTTTCCAACATGTTTCCCGCAACCACTGACTTTTCCATGCATTTTCGAATTTTCCTTTTAACCCTCATCAAATATCTTCCTTCCCTTGAATATTTCATTAGAATCATATTCAACTTCTTGACTTAATAAGATGATAGCATTTTGAGCTTTAAAATGCATATAATTACGAATATTTTTGAAGAAAATCTTTTTTTGGTAAATCATAAATTAGTAAAAAGTAAATTTTTGGAAAATAAACGAATTGCCAGGTATGTAAGGATATTCCACTAAAACTTTAACTTAATATTCTCACGATTAAAGCAAGTTGGGCCTTTTGTTTACTTGTACACACTTGATCTCCGTTAGAACTGAGGCTTTTGATTTACGTAATTTGCTATTTCAGCTTATAGTAGCTTATATTAGTACATACACAGATATTACTAATTTTCCTAGTATATTACAAAAACTTTTATTAACACACTGGAGTCGGTTAAGTAAAATTTCGTTTGAAACTCTACTGCAATGAAATTCCTAATTATATTTAATAAAATTATTAAATTATTAGATTCACGCATATTAAATTTAAGACAGTCATGATATAGAAAAACCTAGCATCCAGATAATCTCAACCTATTGCCTTTAACATTAACAGCTTATCAAAAGAATTTGAGAAGGAGATCAGCTTGGAAGGAACATCGTCGAAGCATAGATTTTCTGCTCGAAATTAAGAACAGAATTTCTGCAACCATTATAATAACCCAGAATAGATAGCCAAGATTGCATTACATTGAATCTCTGAAAATCACTTACACCCCATACAAACAGCGAGTAGAAGCTAAAAGTTATTAAAACACACGAGTATGGCAACTCGTAACTTAGCCAATGATCGATCAATTCTGCCACAACTACCTGATGGTCCTCAGCAATAATTTCCTAACAACAACTGCAGATTACCACCTATCTACCCAAGAATGGCCACTAGACCCTTAACAAGAGCAGCCACAGAGGTCGTGAAACAAAATGGACGATCGACGTGAGATGATCCAGAAGGTAACCGAATCGTCGTCGCGTTTTCGGATTTTCATCAAGCCCAGATCGCATATCGCGTCTGCGATCCCTGCTCGGCTCACCTGGTTACAGAGGTGTCTCGCGGTCGTTCATCAGAAATGCATGACCTTTCCGCGGCCGATTTGGCGACGAAGGAAAGAAATAGTCCGATCGTTTCGTTGCTTTAGCCCGGGATACGCGTTCTTGCCAACGACGCCATGGCAAGGTCCGAACAAAATCCGAGATAAGGCGCGCACGCACACCACGCGACCCTTCGGGATACGAAACTTTGCCGTGGAAACTCGCACGTGTTCAGCATTTGCATATACACGGTGTCCTGGCCGAGGACTCTTTTTCCTCGATTTTCTCCAGCCGTGGTTTCGCGAAAACATCTTTCGCGTGGTAACTTGCAGGGCTTTAAAACAAGGGGTGGAGGGTGGTTATGCGAATTAGGAGACCCACTTTTCCGCTTTCTCTTTCTTTTCCCTTCTTACTCTATAAGGATTTTCAAATTCTCTGACGTTTCAGTGGGTGTGATACTGTTCTCTTTGTTTCATTTTTCTTTCCTTTTTAATTATATTCTTCCGAGGTTGTTGCGTTGTACCGTTATCTACGTTGCTATAACGCTTTTTTGTATTATTTTAAATTTATAGAATGGCTGTAATATCATTTTCTGAAATTTCTGCTTCCTTTTGTTTCTGTTATAATTTTCTTCTTTATTTAGTGTTGCTTTAATGGTGCCGACCGCTTTGTAATATGTTTTTTTCTTTGTCTTGCTTTATTTTGCATTGTGTTCGGTATTATATTGTGAATGTAGGGTTTGATTGATGGAGTTGTATTTATATTATACATACTATGATTTACTACTTTAATACACGTCTGCCTACAGTCTGTTTGAAGAAGCCTGTGTAGAGTTTCAGTTCTAGAGTTCTGAAGTTTGGAAGGTATATGGGCAAGTCTCCGAATGTTAGAGCAGAGTCTTCTACTCTCTAGAACTAGTAGGCCAATCAAAATCACTAATTCCAAACTTTTTGTTAGCAACTACTTTTGATAAAGTTAGTATTAGCCTTCATGTAACGGAAACATGATTATGTGTACCTGTATATTTTCATCATGACACTTCAACTATCGTTTATACATATACAGATACATACACATAGCAGTAAAATTTTAAGAAAAATAAATTTAGGGAATAATCTAGAATTTAGGAATTACAATTTTAAAAAATTCGAACTATTAGAACTACTAATCGGAATAAATTAATCAAAGTAAAGCGTTTCAGATTTTTTATCTCATAATTATTGAAAATAATGAGCAGGATATATAATAACAGGATACAATAATTAACAGGAGTCTCGAATAAAATTAATATTGATTTTTATTGAGTCAAGAATGAATTAGGATCGTTATTTGAGACTGTTCCATAGCAACAGGTTTCGTTGAATAAATTTATAAATCCGATGAAATTCATCATTCGTCACATGACGCGTACTTTTTTGAGAATAATTACGCTGACCGAATTTTCAACATTTTTTTGTCCACGCTGCAAATATTAATGAAAACATGTTATTTATGCGTGTTACGGAATATAGGACATTCATAGTGTTATTTATAGCAAAATCCTGATGCACATGACATGCACTGTTGGCGGGATCGTAAACAAACGACTATGTGATTTGTTATGGTTTAAGAGGGATATACTCGTGCTTGAACGTGGAAAATAATTACTATATCGCGTTCTAAATAAAAATATTGTTCACATTCCATATACGCTGGAAATATTCGATTTTTGTTCAAATTCAAACAAAATTAATTTGGTAAAATAATACGTGCAATTTAAATTACACCGCTAAATTTAAAATTAAATATAAAAAGACCAGGTTAAATATGAATATCACTTTTACTGTTAGTCACATTCTGCACGCGTTGAAAATATTCAATTCTTGTTAAAATAAAATTAATTTAATAAAATAAAACGTATATAATAATTCTGTATGCTCCACGAAGTTTAAACTCATACTACTATCTCTGTACCTTTCTTCTCCTATAATACACTGTATTATTGTTAACAAATTCCAGAATTCTCTCCTTTGTAACAGCAAACGATTACACGAAACGTGTGTCTCAAAATTCCTAGCGTAATTTCAAATTTAAGAAACTCGACTTCTCGCGTTCAAATTTTTCACCTCATGCTTCAGACATTTTACATTCCTGAAGGAGAGACTATTTTTCTCTCATGGCATTTATTTTAACCAGAAACAGTTTGAACTGACGTTAAAAAAAATTTGTAAAAATTCAAATGTAAGTGAATAGACGTTGGAGCGTAGAAATATTCGAGAATATGTGTATCTGAATATGTAGATATATAAAACAGAAGAAAAGTTGGATCTTCCACATTCTCAATTAATTTGAATTTTGATATTAATTTATTAATTAATGAAAAATTCTTATGTTTTAATATTTTCTCAATTTCTCCAGCAATTCTTAAATTGAATACGATTAAGACGATGACAAATTACATTATCGATTACGTGGATAATAAGTATTTAACTAGGAAGATTCTGATCCAGGATTGGCAAAAGACATTATAAAGCCATGGTCTTAATTTTCCACGCAATTGAGCATCGTGTACACCAATTACAGTTTCTTGTTCGAAATTCAGGGGTTTGTCCCTTTTTGATCCTCGCCTATTTCTCTGCTACTTTTCTAGGAAATTCGTCTAGGATTAAACCAACCAATCAACGGTTTCTACCGACCATCCTCAAAGTTCATTAAAACTGATCCTTTCCCTGACTTGGCTATTCGAAGGGTTTAAATTTCCAATGTCATTTGGAATTTTACTTAAAAATATTGATCCATTGTTTAAAACAAACATGTCAATAGAAATTACTTTATTATTTGTTGGTTTATTACTGATTGCACGACGATATCATAATTTCCATTTACTCGAATTATTTAAGTATTAAATTTGTGATCATATTTAAAGTATGTATTAGTATCAGGGGTAATTAACAAAAATATTAATGGTACAGAAAATTGGTGTTTGACAGGGAACGTGAAATTATTTGTAATGTATATTTTTGTTAGATTTATAAAATAGAAAAAATAAATAGTAGAAAGAAATATGTCATTTATGACACAGTGGATAAGAATATTTCCTTTTATTTACTAAAATATTAATATTACTAAAATAATACGAATAAAGAAGAGATTACTCTGTGATTCTCTATTTGAATTTGCTATCTTCTGAGTTAATTTGCATTTTCTACATATAGGAAGTTGCTGTTGATTTCAATAAATAATTTTAAACTAACAATAAATACATTTATTCATTCGCAAGTTACTAATCATATAAACAGGTTTCGATAAATTCATCTACGTTCATTTTAATTCAACTAAATCATTCAATTAACGGAAATCATGATATATCAAATTTCGCAAAATATTAATTTCATAAACAGACCTAATGACTTAATCGAATCACAATACATAAAACATCTCGACCTATCTGCTTTACGAACATATTTAATAAGGTGAATTAAACCCAAATCTAACAATAAATCTAACAATTATCACACAATTCGTATAAACTATAAGAAACAAAATATTTAAAATTACTAATAATATAGACAGACCAACACAAACTCATCCATATTCGTTTAAATTTATCTAAATCACTTAACTCGCACAAATTATAATATATAGAGCTTTTCAAACAACTAATCTACATTGTTTCATCCAAATGGATTTAAATTATATAATTCCTGTAAATCAAATCAAAATGCAGAAAGCTCCTGGATCTACCAGCTCCACAAATACATTTAACCCATGGAATTAAAGCAAAATCTAACAATAGAATTTGTTAGATAGGCAAGACTTTTAATGTATAGACTCACCACTATCCTCCAATTCACATAAACCATAAGAAACAAAGCATTTGAAATTTTTTATCTCATAAATGGACCAATGCAAATAAATCTAAATTCGTTTAAATTTATCTAAATCAATTAATTCGTAAAAATTATAATATTTGTAATCTACATTAATTCATTCAAATTCATTTAATTCACATAAATCAAATCACACTGCACAAAACTCTTCGACCTACCAACTTCACAAATACATTTTTCTCACAGAATTAAACTAAAATCTAACAATAAAGCCGCCACTATTAACCAATTCACATAAATTATAAGAAGCAAAGTATCTGAATCCTCTAATCAGATAAATAGACCAACGCAAGCACATTTAAATTCGTTTAAATTTGTCTAAAACAATTACTTTGTACAAATTATATTCAAATTATATATGGTTGCTCGGAAAGACATTTCGATCTTTTTCTTTCCTTTTTTTTATACGGCTGAAGTGTGAACTTGGTTGTGAAAAAAATACAATTAGGTCCTTTGTTGGGAAAAAACGAAATGACTTTCCAACCGACCTAATATTATATAAACCTTCTCAAACCCTTTACCTACATTAATTTTAGATTATTCTATTTTATTTTCATTTAGATTATTTAATCCGAGTAAATCAAATCACAATACACAAAACTCTACGACCTACCTGCTCCGCAAATACATTTATCCCACCGAATTAAACCAAAATCTAACAATAAACCTGCCACTATCACCCAATTCGCATAAACCATAAGAAACAAAGCATTTGAAGTTTCTAATCACATATAGGACCAACGCAAACACATCTAAATTCGTTTAAATTGTATAATCCGAGTAAATCAAATCACAATACACAAAACTCTTCGATCTAGTTGCTCCGCAAATACATTTATCCCACCGAATTAAACCAAAATCTAACAATAAACCCGCCACTATCACCCAATTCGCATATACCATAAGAAACAAAGCATCTGAAATCTCTAATCCAACAAATAGGCCAACACAAATACACCTAAATCCACTCAAAATCACTTGCACCACACGCGAACCAAAACATAAAAAACCTCTCGGAACAGCCGTATCCGAATGATCAAATTGAAACGATAAAACTCGAAGCTTCTCAAAATCCATACGAACAACTACACGCAATAGCTTTCGAAAGAACTCGATCCAGGAATTAGAGCGACACACACCGCCCATGGATCCCTCTCGTTTCTATTCCATCGCGACAAATCCATCGTCGTAACGTTTACACCGCGTCCGCACGCGTCTTCGCACCTCCGCGCGCGAGCACGCGAGCTGGTGTCATCCTCGCGCGCGGATTACACTTTCCAGCGAACATAGATATCGTTTTTATCCGGACGCCGCCGTCTGGCCACCTTCACATCCACTTTATCTTGATTCGACTGTGTATTTTCCGGCGATGCGTTCCTCCCGACAGCTTTTTTCCGCCCCCCGCAAGCTCCAGCCCGGCCGCGCCGGGAAACTAACGTTCCAGAGAATTCGGCGCGAGCGTGCGAATGTGCACGTGCGACGGAAAGATTTTCGAGAGCTGAATTTTTCAATGCCAACAACAGCTCCGCTGGCTGGTATGACGAACACGTGAACGGTTTCTCTCGTCGGGCTCGACCTCGAGTAAATGTTACTTTTTCAGCAGGACGCTCCGGCTGGCACATTTTATTGCTCGTCCTTTGATATCGAGCCGGTAAGTTGGGGAGGTAACGACCGAGTACTGTGCTAATTTCGATAATCGCCAGAAGGGTACAGAGTTTTTACTAGCTTTTTATTTCTTGAATTTTTTGCGCGACAAGAGACTTGGAAATCTACTTTTCGTTATACCGAGCGGAAAGTGTTACTAAGATATTCTACTGTCGAGTTATTTTACTATGGTATATAGGGTAATTGACTCGAAGTTTATTTGTGAGAAATTGATACAGCTTGAGCGCAGAGGGCGAGGAAAAAAGATTTATTATTTTTGGGGTAGACAGGACTTGGGACAAGTGAGATGAAAATATTAATTTTTCTCAGGTTGTAAACTATTTCTTTTTTCGCTAGTCTATGTGTGATTGTTAAATCTATAAGGAAGATAAATACGTTTATAGAAATGAATCTGACTAACTGAAGGAAAGAAAGTTGAAAATTCTGTTTCATGAAAGTGAGTAACCATTCATCGTAGCTATATTAGCACGAACTCCTAGTTTATCATAAATCACAGAATTTAATCATTCAAATATTCCATAAATCTGAAAAAATCCAGTGAAAACCTATACACATAATTTAAAACTACAACGAATAAAAATAGGACTTTTGGTCATATTAAAAATAAGAGCAATTATACTCAAAATTGCAATTATCTAAATCATGCGCCAATGACAGACACAAACAGTGCAATGTGCATAAATAATAAAAGTGACGTAAATAACTAAATTAACAGCTGTTAAGAAATTAATTCATATTATGTTTAATAATCAGCCAGGATGAAACGGAAAGAGAAAGAAATCACGTGAAAATCAACTATCGATTACTCTGAAAATACGAATTAGAAATAGTCTTAAAAATCCAAAATAATACCCAAACCCATCGCAAAGAACCCTAAGCTCCACCCAAACCGATCCCAGATTCATCGGCACTAGTATAATCATTCTCGCACCTTTAACCTCACTCTGAAACCTCAAACGAGTCTTCTCCAAGATTGATCAAACACATCCTCTACCTCTCTCAACACCTACAACTTGGACTAGCAGAAAAACATATCTCTCTCCCTCTCTCTCTCTCTCCTATCCTCGTGGATCAAACGAAAACGCGTTAGGGCAGGTAAAATAAATTGCAGAAATGCTGATACGATGCGCTGGCTGAATCGAAGCTGAAGCCGAAGAAGGCAAAGTCTAACCGCGCTTGTCCTTCCTGGCAAGGATGCTCTGACAAATGACAGCGGTCTGTCTATCCAGAGACCAATGAGTCGTCCTTATCAGCCGCGGCTCTCCGCGCAGCCTCTCGATTTTTCCGTTGGAAACGGCAAAAAAAGCCGGCGGGTCTATCTATCGATATCACTTCTCCGCCATGGTGGTAGACTGATGGTAGAAAAACAACAGCGTGGGGTAGATAAACCTTTTCCTTTTTGCCACGTGATATCATTGTCCGCGAAGATTAAGCGGCGGTAATAAGGGGATGAAAAACGAGCTTTTTATTCTGAATGACGATTAAACATAATCGCGTTGGCGGTGCGCTGACAGAAACGGTTCCAGTGATTATTTGGCTGGTAGCTCTTTAGCCTAATTGGATGACGATGTAATTTTATTGCGCGCCTTTCCGCCGGGGTTGGTTGTCGAAATTATTAGCCACGCTCCCTCTTTCATTGCTCGTCAACGTTTCTTTCATCGTGCATCCGCGGAAGCAATTTATCGATATTTATTTCAATTAATCAGCTTCCGGGGTACAACTGAGAGAAAAATTATTCGCCATTTCCTTTGAAATTTCTTCCCGTTTAGGAAGAGGTACAAGAACTGTGCGTGAGATTAAATTAGCGACGGTAGTTGAGCGTATTCCGAATGATAGTTATTATGATATCTCTGTTGAAATTCATTTTTAAACACGGATGATGTTGAATAATATTTAAATATTACTCATGAATTTAGTTTTGATAGTATCAAAGCTGTTGAATAATATTTAAATATTCTTGATGACGTCAATCTTTTTTAATACCGAATTTGTTAAAGAATATCTAAATATCATTGATAAAGTTAATTTCCTTTACGTGTGAATATAAAATTTGTCAATATTCCATAGTTTGGATCATTATTATGAAATATAGATTTTAAGTCTGAATAAATATCATCTCAGAAATAGTTGAAATAAAAAATCTAAAAGGAATGAATTTTTTTCCACATTAGCTTCGATTCATTTTCACGAAATTCTTCTTACAAATTATCAAATTACTTGCATGTTTAATCCATGAATAAAAAATTCAAAATTTGTATTATCCTGAAACAAAGCAGTGAACATCCAGGGATCCTTGTCATACACTTCGATGGAGATGCTCATCTGAAACAGAATCTCCCGGAATCGCAGCAAAAATTCCCCAGAAAAATCCCATGCATAAGAATATCCGCAAACATCCAGCATGTTGCACGGCCAAACTGCATCTTTTCTTCGAGACACCAGGCTGTAACTGCGAAAAGATAAAGAAGCTATCCCGGAAACTGGAGCGGGCCACCTCCAGTACGATGCTTCGTTACCAACGCGATATCTTACAGCTAGCAGGATCCAATCAGACCGCGCGAGGAGGATAGAGAAAAGAAGAGAGAAGAAGCGAAGAGTAACCGAGCGAAAGGGAGAAGCTAAAACCGGCGGGAAACTGCAATTCCCGGCTGCACTCCGCGAAGAGGGGAGCAGGGGGTCAGATTCCCCGAAAGCGGCGTGTAACTTCGTGCCCAATAACACTTACATCAATAACCCATCTGCAAGATCTCGTATCCACGGTACGTATCTGCGAAAAACAGTCGAAAGCATCCCCGTGCTCGCGCAGGCTTCCCTTATCTACTTCAAAATCACAGGCATTCCACGTATTAAAGCAGGCCGTTATACTCTTGCCGCGATCCTCCACCTGCACCCACCCCTCCACTCCCCTTCCTCCTCCTTCTCGCCCCAATCTTTTTCCTTCTTCCCCGGGAGCCGGCTCTTATTTCCCACCTTATCGGTTCAGATCTCATAAATTTCACGGAAAACGCGATTAAGCGGCCCCAGGTTGCGCCCGGCTTCAGCCACCCCTCCCCTCCCCCTTCCCGCCGACACTGCCAGCCACCCCTTCTCTTCCGGCGAACCGCCAACCCCCTCGGCGACCCTTCCAATCTAAGTATTCAAATGAGAGGACACCCCCCTCTCTCCCGTCGTGTCGTATAGCTTTTTACAATCGTCCCCTTACTTCGCCTTGTTACAACAGCCTCCTGACACCCCTGGGGAGACTACAGGGGTGGCAGAGAAAGAGGCGGAGGATTGGGAATAGTAAGAACAGACGTTTGTTCACCTGTATATTTCGGAAGGAACGTGTTAAAGAGTCGAGATAGTGGGTGAGGAGAATGTGTTCTGCAAGAGTGGCTCGGGTTAGGTTGCCAGTGAATGAGGATTGCTAAGGGTGGTGGGTCATGGGTTGGATTTTGTATACATCTGATTTGCTTTTTGGAGGTTTAGCAGTGGGTTTTTGGAGGTAATTGGTTGTTAGGTTTTGTTAGGAATAGAATTTTCATTACTCGTTTTGTGGAAATTTTTGTATCTTTGTTTATGAGTCTGGAAGTTTGTGAGGTTTAATATTGTTATTATGGTGCATAGATTTTGGTTTTTTGAATTAATTGATTATTAAGTTTTGTTATGTTAATAGAAAATTTTTTTGCTTTCTTTTTCTTTTATTTATGAGTCAGGGAATAGACGAGTTTTAGAGTATGGGGGTGAAATGGGTTTAATGGACTTGGTTCTTTGAGTTAAATGGTTATTACATTCTATTACATGAGTAGAATCCTTATTATTTATTTCATGAAAATTCATTATATTTTATTTACATGTATGGGAATGAATGAGAAAATTTGACACAATGGTGATGGAGTATAAAATTGGATACAGTATAAATATAGTTCTTATAGGATTATATTTTAGGATTTTGATAATTTTCTTGTTCCAATTAATTTTTTTCTAATTCAGAATTTTTTCTAACATGCACAAGTCTCTGTTAATTTTTTATAACCTTCACGTCTATCATGAGAAATCTGTCTGAAATATCTTTATTACGCTTAGCAATTTTATAGAATTTAGAATTTCTATTTTAGGCAGGTATTTCTATTTTTCTATTCTAGGCAATATAGAAGTCGTTTATGTTTGTTCGCATCAGAATAGTAATTGGATTTAATCATGAAATTTGGAATTAGGATTTAAGAATTCAAATCATTGGTAAGCCGGGTGCAGTGTCAATTAAACTAGAGAAGTAAGCAGAAATTTATAGCGCGTAATATTGTTAAAATATTCATTCATTCGTGTTAATCGAAGTTGAGAAGTTAGTAAAATTGGAAAGTCTAGAGTTTGCCGAAGATATTCGTGAATTATTCGAGCCAATTCGTAGTTACTCATACTATAGACCCAATATGATGTAAAATAAAACCGCTCACTGTGAAATATTCTTCAAGAGAGAGGTTGAAATATATCTTGTGGAATTCGTTAAATTTTATACATGAACCGTATAAATATTTCAGCTTAATCAAAATTTCCACTCTCCTATTTATATACTGCGCCTGAATAAGAGACACGAAACTGGCCTTCGAAACTTCAAGTTCATCACGTTTACATAGATGAAAACTAAAATTAACGTAAAACCTCCTCTTATAACGTTCCACGAAAACCGTCATCCAATGAATACTAATTCTTAGGACACGGTTTTCGAAATTATTCATGAATGTTTACCGCCCGCAATTCGTTTTTACCCAATTTCGAAATTTCGTCTCCCATTGCTATACAGGAAAAGCATTTAACTCGAACAGAAACAATTCGCGCAATTCAAAATTAAAACGGCAATAGCCTCGTATATATAATCATAATAGGAATAACGACAATAGCGATAAAAAACGCGATAATGGAAGTAAAATTACCGAAAGTCACAGTAGGAATAATAATAATGTAAAAAATAGTAAAAATTGAAGTAATGGTAAAGATAATATTAAAATAATAATATTTGGAAAAACAATGGAAACATAGATATTTCGAATAAACAATAACACGATTATAATATGATTACGGTAATAATAATAAACCAATATTCACATTATACATTAACAATGTTTTCAAGATTGGAATTATAGATGCATCGCTGAACAGAAAGGAAAAATTCGACGCGAAAATATTTCAGAAGCAAATATTAAACGCAGTTCTGTACATAAGCTTCGAACGAAAAAAGCGGGGAAAAATATGTAGCTGGACACGGAACGCGGTAAGATATATCGGGGAATACAAACGCGACGAGGTGATACAATGCAACAATTTGCCAAGTGCAAAACACGAGGCAACGCCTCGGAAGCGATGTTTGACTGAAGGCTGCCACGCCTACAGCGTATAATTCTCCTAACGAGGGAATTGCGACGAAAGAGGGTCGGCAGACTCGACGGCCCATGAAAACTTAACGTTCCAGAAAAATATTCCCGGGCACCGGGGGTAAAACGCGGTATTATTTTACGTGCAGCGAGCACAGCCCATGAGAAACCAAAGCGGGCAAAGGCAGAAGTAAAAACGCCACGGTGGAAACTTGCTAATATCGATAAAATTTCGACAAAAAATCGTTAAGAGAGATTACTTTCGGGCCTGCGAGGGAAAGGGAAAAAGATATATAAAGCAGAGAGATAGAAAGAGAGAAGGGAGAGAAAATAAAAGAGACTGTCTCGATGAAAAAATACATCATGCATCGAGGGGAAAAATTGAAATTCGATATCAGAACGTGAGGGATATCGGAGGACGGGAATGGTACCATTCCATGGTGATATCTGCGCGATCGTTGAAAAGCTTCGAAATAGCACGTAATTAATATGTCTGGGGCGTAATATAATTGGAGCGATGAAGGAAATCGTGAACTTTAATGTAGACATTACAGAAGAAAAGTTGGCTTCCTCGGATTTCGCACGTAAAAGCGCGATATCATCCCCTAATGACGGACTGTGTGTTTAAAGATACAACAGGAATAATGAAAAGGGACCTCGATACGAGGGAATCGGGATACGTTATGGTAACAAAGAAACCGAGGGAACAAGGGCACGTTGAAAGATTAATTTTGCCTAACAAAAGATCCGGTTTTAAGTTTCGCCAGACAGAATTATAATATCGAGTATATTGCTTTGTGAAGATGAAAAGGGGTTGAGTAGCGAGAGTAATTCGATCTTGGAGGAAATTCTGTTCAATTGCCACTCGTTGCATGGAGTTTATTGTCTCTTATTTGTCATAAATCACATTATGTTATGAAGTTAATTGTAAGCGGTATATACACAATTTGATTTATGCAAGTTATAAATTGATACATTATTGCTATCATAATTTATCCTTGCGAAAATTTAATTAATGACAATTTTTTAATATACATTAGCGTATGTAATAATGTTACAGCAACCATGAATATGATGCAGTAGTACAATCCTATAATATTTTATAGACAAGGTATTAAAATATAATATTATAATATTATTTAACTATGATACTACGCATAATATTATGCAGCTATATAGTTATACTTCCATAACATGAATGATTCGTGTATCAAATTGANAGGTGAAGTTGATCGCTTTGCCTGTGAATATTAAATGTAATACTATGGCGTTACATAACGCTATGATAATATTTAACTGTAATATCAGAATACAATATTATCAAATTACAAATATTACAGCAATATTCAAATTAGATTAATGCGATACTAATGTATTATTGCGTGTATTATGAATTTCAACCCAAGACAAAGCTACATCGATCACTATTGGTTAACTCTTTACATTGCGTGTTACATCTGTCAAATCAAATCTCATGATTATAAGCTACACTGATCACACGATTATAATTATATTATACATATGTAGCATGTCATAATATGCATACAATTGGAAGCATCTTTTTAAAAATCGTGTGAAATTCAATTTAAAAAACGTACAGTGATTAACTACAATTATATACCTCCAGGATGTACAATTTTCCGTAATTAAATCCTAGTGCACAGAGTTAATCCGCAGTCTCCAGTAGTACGAGTCAACGCGTCGGCGGACGGCACACCGATGCTTCATTCACTGCTCGTTAACCTTTTGTATTATAACGACGAGTTTAACTCTTCGCTTTATATTTTCCTTGTCAAATCTCCCAATGTAAAGCAACACTAATCACGTGACCACAATAATATTTAACACGTCATAACACGGATCGAATTCGAAAAGTCTGTGCAATTTTTCTCAAATTTAATTAATGAAAGCTCGCAGTGGTCGATAAGGATTAAATGCCTCTACGATGTACAATTTTCCGTAATTAAATCCTAGAGTAAGGGGTTAATTCGCGGTCTCCAGTAGTACGAGTCAACGCGCAGGCAAACGGCGCGTCGAAAGCCGCGGATGAAAACGCACCCTCCACCCCTCAACGTTATACTGAACCGGAATAGCGGTTTTTCCATAGTTTCACGGTGTCCGTGGAAAGCAGTTAAAGCGGCAGAGAAAGACGGCTCTTTGTTTTGGTCGTGATAAAATCTGAAAACTGCCACCCTTAGGAAAAGACTGGCAGTCGAACTGCGCAATTCAACCATTTTATCTAAATGAACTGCCGTGTTCTAACTTCGTGCGTTCTTTTAGTAAACGATCGAACGACCCAGCGAACGTTTCTTCCAAGGGGAAAGTATAATTGCACGAGAAGCTAAAAGTCGAAGATTGGGTTAGGTCTCCGCGGTGATAGTCTCAAAGATCTTGGCAGATCTCCATGTTAGAATGTTCCTGCGCTGTTGGAACGAGATCGTTACCGAGTTAATAAATATCAGAGTCGTTCGGTTCGTGACGATCTTCTGTCGTCAATTTTTTTCTTTTCCATTGTTTGCGCGCTGGTGTGTCAGTAGATAGGCTCAGTGATTGTGGCAACATTCGAGATTAACCTATGCCGGAGGGTTTAGATTGATAATGAAATATTGCAGGAAATTTAAATAACTGATTAGAGGTTAATTGGTTCGTTTTGGTGAGGAAAATTGGTAGATCGAGTAAGTGGTTGGATATTCATGGTCGTTTTAGATAATTGACAAGGGAAAATATTAATTCAAGAATTTGACTATATATCTGGTACTAGGAAAAACTAGATTTAAGAAGATAGATCCAAAAAGGGGAAATTTAAAAGAATATTAATTAATATTTGATTAAAATTTTGAAGGTAATGACGATATTGATTAATCTTTATTGCATTTATTAATGCAAAGAAAAGTTTGAACAATCATAATCTAAATTAAATTATAATAATATTAATATTGACGTTCATATTTGTATTTACATTTAGGATCACCAATAATTGTTCGTTAATTACTATTATTATAATATTCGTGAATATACTATTTATTTACCTATTCGTTAGTGTCAACTGGTATTCATAGACATGTCTAACTTTAAATTCAAATAATCCGATTTCTAACTATAGGTTTCACGTGTTAAATACGTTGGAGGAAATTGAAAGCTCTAAAAATAAAGTCCATGAAGAGACTATGGATCAAAGTGTTCGCTTTACACGCGAAAATGACACGTTCCCGTGATCACCCAAAAATCTCATCTCTGTAACCGGCAATAAAAATAACCGCACGTCATTATTATACAACGTCATAAAGGTTGATTCTAATTTTTCGTCTCGCGTCCTCCTAATCGAATAACATTTTATGACAAGCGAATTTTCATGGAAGACGACTTTTATCCAATTTTCCTCTTCGGTTCTTCCCTCATAAATTCCCTCGGCGAAATATCTCTTATACTTGGAGGGCCTCCACCTTCTTTTGTTCACCGACCGAGTACACGCTATTGTCCTACATGCGGCCTGTGCGTGTCGCACGGGGTTGCATTGTGTCCTCGATGTTTACCAAAGAGTGGAACACAGCACGCAATACCGATTCCGCACCAGCTCTAAACGATTCCATGAATGTTTCGCGTTTCAACGGATTGCCCCAAGAGGGAAACCGTTTGAAATATTACCCTCGAAAGAGTTTCCAAGTGATTTCATGAACATTTCTTTCCCTCTGTGTCCAGATTGTGTATCACCGTCGATTATTCTCTGCCGATCTCTGAAACTAATCGGTTCGCTGTTCCATTGCGCTTTGATCGTTGCGTGCAGATTTCTTGTGCGTTCAATCCGTAAGAGATTCAAAAAGGGGTGAAAAATCTAAGTTTTGACTGTATGTGTGTAAAATTGTGATATTCGATGTTCGATACATGTTATAATGTTTCAACATTTCAGATAAATTTGTCACTTTTATTCGCTATGTAAAATAGAGTATTTAATATTTAGTAGATAATATTTACAATTTAATATTTGAATTAAATATTTAATTTTTTATTGTAATATCATTTAATATATTATTATTTGCTATATTCAATTAATTTTAGTGTTTCATATTTAAATAAATTAATATTGTTTTCATTAACTAAGATTAATCACTTTAGAAATTAATATAAATACGACGAGCAAAGATTTTGAAAATTGGAAGAGATTTAAAATTTCAACGAATAAAATGATAATCTGTTAAATTGCATCATTCGCAGTTTCGCTGTTCAAAATAAACGCGCTTTATATTTATATTTATTTATTTATGTATTTCACCAAGAAAAGCATTACACGTGGATAGAATGAAATTTTCCAGTTTGTCGACTTTTTTTTTTCAATCGGTTTCGAAAATACTGCGAGGGTTATCACCAACAGATTTCATCACTCATCCCACCAGGTCTATACGCATTGCGTAGGAATAATATTTTACCGGAAGCTCTATTTATTCAATAAAAATACCACTTCTGCTGTACGCTTCAAATGTAAAACCTTCATGCAGCTATAATCTGGTAAATTGACAATACACGCGAGCTATCAATTTAAAAAATGAATAGCGGAATATTTCTTTTCGCCAAATTAAATGTTTTCATATTTCGCATTGTTTATATACATTTGTAACTTGTCATTGTACACGTACACATTTATTAATTAGAAAAGATTTTAATGATTATAACGTTACTCTAATTAAATTAAATATTTCAAAGTTCTGAATTCTCAAAAAGTTATTCATAAAAATGTTCGAGTATTGATGTCTGAAAATATTGTTTAAAAAAGTACATATCATTCATATAATTGAAGTACTCTTACAACACGAATCTTGAAAATATACAAGTCAAATAATAATATACCGAATAGTGAATGTGAATTAATAGTTTACGCATTGTAATTAAAAATAATCTAAAGAAATATTGAAATAATTCATGTATTCGAATTTGAGATCTTTCCAATAATATACTAACTAAGTGTAAAGTCTATAAAAATATTTAATTCCAGTTCTTCGAAAATATTCATCACAGTATCCACCTCAATTACAAACAGTAATATATTGTAAAATACAATTCCAGAAAATAAATATATAATCTAGGAACACAACAATA
>NIJG01000062.1:265853-285568 GCA_002201625.1 Euglossa dilemma
TCTGTATCATTATATTATCACACTTTGCAAAGTGAGCTATTTTCCATTACTGAAATAATAAAAATAACTGGTTTCAAATTTTTCTCCTTGCGAATTCTTTGTGAATATTTTAATACTGGGACCACTAAAATAGTTCAAATAACTATATAATCTTTTCGTTGCGAATGTTTTTTCGCATCTATTGTCGAAAGACTTTAGTATCTGTAAATCACTGTGATTTATATCAATGCCTAATAAAGCGATACATATTACTCGGCGAAATTCTGTCAATTCCTGCTACCAACGATTATATACCACACTCAGAACCACGATAACTTCGAAGAGCTCTGCTCCGTCAACCACAAACAGAAATCAAGTCTATCAATCAAAGGCTTGACCAACGATCTCTCATGAATCGGTTCATAAATGGAGATGATACAGTCAATGTGGATTTACATCGATCACGTGGACTGTAGTATAATACGCGACAAAGTGATTGGACATCCTGTGAATTTCGATGTTTCTCGAGGAACTTCAAATCGATATAGCAGTTCAACAAAAGAAAGACAAGAAATTGATACGATTATAAATTAAATTAGTTAATACTATATAAGCTATAGATGAGAATAACAGATAAAATTGTTAAACTTGGGATATTTTGTTAAATTTAGAAAAAGTAGAAAAAATCTAATAGGATTATAAATGAAATTAAATTTCATACCGAAAAGATAATATTATATGAGCTACAGATAAAAATAATAGACGAAATTATTACGTGCGGGATATCGTGGTAAATAAAGAAAGAGAAAATATCTTTCAAGAAAAACCGAGAATTAAATGGCAGACCTGATACTATGATATTACATCAACCGTGTGCTGCAACTCACAGTCAGCTTATAGTGCCTCTTGACGATCATCAAGGTGCGTGTACATGTAGGTTTCGTATCGCACAGTGCACGAGTTTTCCAGTCAAACGCTGCGAAACGCTTGAAAGGACGATGTCGTTGCATAAGCGTCAATCTCAAGGGACCAAACCAACACTCGCGCACTCCTCGAACGGTTAATCGATTTTAATTTCCTGTCCGCCTTTGTGCAACGAAAATGGTTAGTATTCCTTGCGAGCACGTCAACGCGACACTCCTTGCCGAACGCGACAAATTTTCCGAAATTTTCCAACGAAATCCGCACGGCCATCGGCGTCCCGGAAATGTCATTGCACTCTGCTTTTCGATTAATCTCCAGACATGCTCGTTTCGAATGTTTCTGAACGGCTGTTGACATTTTTAAGCTGGTTCCTTTGTATAGAACCGAGGATTTGCGATAGACGATTTCAGTGAAAGATGATTTAGGAATTTATTTAATTCTCTGATAGATGAGGTGACTTTTATTTATCGATTTTCAATCATTTTTTAATGGATTTCAATTTTTCTGTGACGAAGATGATTTTGAAGCTTTAAAATTTAATTTGGGAGCAAGTGAATTTCGATTTTATCGTAGTTAAAATGATTTCGACACTTTAGGAGTGAATTTCGAATTAAATTGTAAAAATTTTTATTTGTGCCTTTTCATGTGTGATTATAAAATAAAATTGTTAGATGAAGTTACTGTAATTAAAAATGAATGCAAAGGTTCTTTATCTGGGTTTTAAAATTTTTAGATCAATCTTTGGCAATTTGAATAGCTCGATTAATATTCAAATAAATTTTACCTTCCAATTTTCAGTGTACTATAGATTGCAATAAAATCGCGAGAATCTTACATTCGAACTAAATTGCACAATATTAAACAATATAATTTTATTCTTCTTTATGTACATTTTTATAATACAAAATTATCGAAGAAAATATTTTATCATCACGATTAAGAAATTACGTGAAATGACTTCAATTTCTTACAGTAATTATAATTTTCCTTCATCATTGTAAATAAAAAGTATTATTAATTTTCTATAATTATTCTTCTTAATCTACTTCACATGCACTATAAGGGTTGATTTCTCCATTTATTATTTACTCAAAACTAATATAGCTGGTGAGAGCATAGCAATATTTTTCGTTATTTATTTATAACAAATACTTCATAATTTCAATAAAACTGCTTACAGCGACCACATCTATATTCTCACACATACACACACGTCGAGAAATCTAGAGACTAAAGGTACCATTCAATTACCACTATCTCTCTGCATAAAATTGCAATGATCTTCGATTTCGATGGCCCCGATAAAACGTTAATCATCCCGCGATCACGTTGTTATTTCATTATGTAATCAACTCGGGGTCCGCGCGGAATTTTGAGGCTAATGCAATCACACTTTTAATTGGGAAATAACAGCGGACCCCGTTTAAAAGTAAATTTCGATTTATAGGATATCGAATAAGCTTTGTTTTAATTACGTGCTGAACCAGTAATTTCAATCAACGTTTCAATAAGTTTCGGATCATTCGGACCGCCAAGTGCTTTCGTTTCGCCGGGACGCCGGTATTAAAACCGGCCAAATCTCACCCCGATATCTCACCCCGTTGTTTCGTTCGATTTCGCAGGCTAAACTCAAATATTGAATCGATAAATAACCAGAAGGGACCGATCGTTATGAATCCGCCTAGAAGACACCGACCTGACGCAATCGAATACTGCCGCCATTTCCAACGCGCCTCAATGAAAATTTCTCACCGCAAAATTCTCCATTTAAACGCGAGAAAGGAATATAATTTATCTCCACCATTAACGTAATCAGCGATCAATTTAACGACACTCAAATAGCGAAAATAAGGACAAAATAGAAGAAAAAGCAAGCTTTCAAATAACAATAACATACACGATAAGGAGGAAAACTGTGTTAGAAAAATTAGAACACAATTCAATGATATTAACATTTCGAATATACAGAGTGCTTATTGTTTTAATAAAACAATTATACGCTCTTAATTTATAAATGAAACGATTGTGCGCGATATGGATTGAGGAAACAAAAGAGAGATGATAGATTCAGAAATATTCCGAACTAAAGAGAAATTGAACCTTTGCACTGATTCTATGCCTGCCCCATGCTTCGTTTTATTCCTTAACACGCACTACACATTCATACCACGCATCCCAGAAAGCTCACGTACATTCCGAGAACTCATTCGTCTTTCTCGCATAATCTAATCTAAACTGTTCATCCTAAATATTCCCGCTACTACACTGTGAGATACATATTTATATAAAATGTATAACACGTGCAGGGATTATTTTTGTTCAATTATAAACGGTAACGTTACTAAAGTAAACCTAGTATTATTGTTGGAAAAGACGTTGGTTCTTTACGACGTGGCCTGGAAAGTTCGAAATCTGATGGCAGAGTTTTACCAACTTGAGAAGAAAACTCAAATTCTGGGTTTAGTTTTCAACGCGACGGGCTCACTGCGGTGTTTACAAAATAAATCCTTTAATCTTTACTGGCTCCTTTTCCAATTCAACAACTACCACCTCGAGTCATCTTTTCGCGCGAGTAACATATACCGAAGTTCCTCTCTGAGAACGGTGAAAAATTCGGCGCGAAGGTACAACTATATAATTCGCTGGCTGCCACAACGTCCCGATGAATATGGAAGAGCGTGGGACTCAATGGTTGAACCCTGTTCGAACATCGCTGCCCGGGATATATAATTTATCGATCAGCCTCCGCAAGCTTGTCGTTGCTCCTAGATCAGCATATTTTCGGTAAACAAGAAATCCATCTGTTTATTTCCCCTGCCAGCTTGCGATCTTCCGGCCGGGTCCACCTCGCAGGAATCGTCGGAACGCCTGGAATCCTATATTTCATCCCCGGCATCGATGCAAATCGCGAGCAGCCCGCTATCGCGATCGCGGCGCTAACATAATGCAATTTATTTGCCGGGATAAATTTATCTCCGTGACCATCTAGCGCCGTTTCAATTCCGCGGAGCTGCGAGGGCTGAACCGTGGAAACACGAGGGATACAAGAGGGTGGGCGAGGGAGGGCCGAGCTGAAATAACTGGTTCGCGAAGATCATAACTCATAGACGGCGGAGTCGAGGAAGCTACGTGAATTCGGTCGCGGAACAACGGCAGATATTTGATTCCAGGGGAATTCGTCAAGGGAAAGACGCGAGGGTCGAGGCTTCTCTCCCCTTTTTTCGGACCGAGGCTCGAGGGGGATCGGGGAGGTCGACGGGCGAAGAAATTGGCGAAACTGGGTGGAAGCGGAAAGGTCGAATGAAGAGAAATGAAGAAGGATGAATACACGCGTGAGGAGCATCGCGAAACGCGGACGACGAACGACCGTGATTTATGTGGATCCGGGGACCGGAAAGTTTATAAACGCAAACGCGATATTGCGAAAGGAGCCGAAGCAGGGGGTGGACGGGGGATGAAATAGGGGTAAGACGATTTGGAACGCGTTACGGAAGCACGGGTATTAGTCTGCGATGCCCAGAGCGATAATGACAGGGTCGGAAGTGAAAATGACACTGATAGGAGAAAGGGATGATGAGGGAGAGGCGGGGGTGGGAAGGGGGACCTACGTGGGTGATTAACGGTGATAAAGTGAACGAAACGATTGGTTTCTTGGCTTACGAAATTAGACTTTGATCGTTATTGGACGCGAAAGGTGATGTACAGTTTGTTAGCTTTAAGTCTTTGGGCCACAAGGTTTCAGACAATAAAGTAAACCGATGGAGCACGGAAATTTTATTGCGTTTTAAATTTAAGAAATTGGTATATTTTTATTAACAAAGGTATCACGTAATATAAATATCATGTTGGTCTAGAAATGTCCGACCATGCATTACTTTGAATCAAAATGGTGGGACATTTTTAATCCCACTGTGCCACAGAAAGTTATGAAAAGTCATGAGATAAACAGAAAAAAAATTCATTTCCTTTTTATTGCTTTAATCAACAGCACGACATTCCTAGAATATATTTATAAATTTTTAATATAACCCTCGAAATATTAAGGGTTTCACAGTATGTTTTTTCGAGTGCAAATATTAAGGACATCATAAATAACGGATTTTCAAGAGAATACCGGCAATTTTCTATTTTTCTTAAGAAAATATGCAACACATTTAGTCGGAGACTGTACAAATAAACCCTGCTAATTTCAAAACACAAAATTTCAGTGGCTCTTTGCAACAATTTTTCAGAGCTGTTGAAAAAATTAAGCAAAACATAGGAAACCTTTTAGTCAGTATACTATCGTTAATCTGAAAGCAACACTAACTGAAATAGTCAAGGAGTTGCATAATTACATTTTATTATTCAGTAACAGGTAATAAAACTATAGTAATAAAGTATACATACTAAGAAGATGTGTAATCGATTCTCACAGAATTGAGGTTAACTCTTATATGTATGGCTTGCTTTCATTATATTATTTAATAATTATGCCACTGTTATACTGGTACCAAGACAACCTGAAACACGATTTCTCAAATAGACAAACAGTTAGGTAATTAAATTTAATTATTCGATAACAGTTTCAACGAACTTGATATAGTACAAAGCTATAGTGCCAAAAAATACATACTAATTCGACATGAATAATTTCATGTAAAATTTTGAGCTTAAATTGCACTCCATCGAATTTAAATAGCACTGAGCGAGCATGATAAAAAGAGGTCCTTAAATAGCTGATAGTTGCGGCAGAAAAATTACTATCATAACCAACATCCGTTGTGCCCATTTTATAGGAAGTCGGATAAAGCACCCGTTGCATAAAAATGCCTACGAAAATTAACCCAGCGTGTCGAAATACGTTCCAAAAACGTTCCAGCAACAGCCCGACATCAACGTCCCGCGATCCTCTGACAAGGATCACAAAGATGATTAAACCCTCGTAAAACCAGCCGAAAATATTCAAACACGCGGAAAAAGAACGTGGAACAAAAAGCAGTGGCAAGGAAAACCCGAAACAGAGAGAAACGGGGCAAAAAGCGAGCGTGAAAGTTGTCAAACGCTACATTCGAGGTGGTCCTTCCGAAGCAAACACAAAGGCTGTCGAACATCCAGGGAAGAGCACTTAAAAAGCAAGCAGAAAAATCGTCGAATACACATCGACAGAGAGGGAGAAAGAGAGACAAAGGAAGATAGAGCGAGTGAAAGAGAAACAAACAGAGCGGGAAAGCGAGAGAGAATGAAGAAGAGAATGAGGAAAGAGAGGCGAGAAACGCGCAGAGAAAATTAGAAAGAGAGACGGAAAGGGCAAACGGAGCAAAGAGAGCAAGAACGAGAGTGAAAGAGACACGCGGAAAGAATGAGGAAAAACAGGGAATGAAATGCAAAAAGAAAGGGAGAAAGAGGGTAAGAAAAACACAGGATGGAAACGACAAAAAAGAATTGACAGGAACACAGGGAGTGACGAAAAAAGAGCGACGAGAAGAGAGAGAAACACACGCACACACATACACAGAGGATGAGATAGCAAGAGAAACACGCAGAGGAATTGGAAGAAAAAAGTGACAGACGCGGAGGAAATAAGAGAAAAGGATGTTGGAAAATAAGAAAGAGAGGCACAAAGAGAGACGAAGAGGTGGCAGGGGGGAAAGAGACAGGAAGGAAAAGTAGAGGACAGTATCGTTGGCGAAATTCAACGAGAGACGGTGTGGAAAAATTCGCGCGAGTAAAGGTACAGGGACAACGAGCAGCTCGAAGGTAGGGTGATATCAAATCTAACGAGAAAAAGAGAGGCGGAGTCGGGCAAGAGTAAGGAAAAGGGAAAAGAGAGAGAGAGAGAAGAGAGAGGACAGGGACGCACGTCCTCGGTGTGTTTTCTGGTCACATATTTGTAAAGTACCCGGGAGCCAGCCGCTCTATTCATTTCTGTCCACCGAGCGGACGCTCCCCTATTGCCCTGGGATCTCGGTCGCATAAATTCTGGCCACGCAGCATATGAAAAAAAAATTTAGCACGCGCGGCCAGCAGGATTCTACGCGCTGTCGAGCGGAGGAGAGCGTTTAAAAAAAGAAAAAAAGAAAACGAAGGAAGGAAGAGGAGAATGCGGGAGTGGGAAGAGGAGGAGGAAGAAAGGGAAACGACTTGGACTGAGTGAAGTGAATCGGTCTTAAGAGATACTCTCGGGGGAGTGGACGTTTCTCCTCTCCTCGACTGTTAGCCTCGAGCACTCCTTTTCAACGGATGAAAGGAATATTCCAGCTTAAATACGATACCGATGTTGCCGCAGTATTTATGACCTCTCTACGTGACATTCTTCCGTGTGATTCCTGGATTAGAGGGATGACGAGTCGCTTCTTCATTCGGGTGAGAAACTCGAGGAACCGAAGAGTCTTTACGATTGGATTTCGGATTTTTTAAGTACCTGGTACAGTTCATTTCATCACTCAGACTTGCTTTTGTTCCTTATTCTTTGCTTTCTTTATTTAGAATTTTTCTGTGGGATATTCTAAGGTGTCATTTTTGTATTATACAGGTGATGATTGACTCTTTTGTTGGAGTAAGGAATTCAAAGGATATGAATGTGTGTACGATTTGAATTTTTGATTTCTGAAGTACCTGGTCCTCTCTTCATTTTTTCTAATATTTTAGAGTTTTCTGTTGGACATTTTTGGTAATTTGGTAATTTTTGGGGTAAAGGGTTGATACCGACTCTTTCCTTAGGGTGAGAAATTCGAGGAATGAATTTTTGATTTTTGAGATACCTCATTTTAAAGTAGTTTAATTCCGTTCAGATGATTCTGTCTTTTCTTTCTTGAAGTAAGGAATTCGAAGGATGTAAGTATGTTTACGATTGTATTTTTAATTTTTGAAGTACCTGGTGCAGTTTATTCCATCGACTTGCTTCTGTCCCTTCTCCTATTTCTCTTATATTTGTTATTTGGCACTGGAACATTTTGTAGTGTAATTATTGAACTAAAGGGAAGATAACTGACTCTTTTCTTAGGGTTATAAACTTAAGGAATAGACGAAGAATATACGATTGAATTTTCGATTTTTAAACTTACCTAATACAGTTTAATTCCACCAAATTGCTACGGTTTCTTTACCTTTGTATTTTTTATTCATGACTTTCTCATGCTACATTTTTAGGTGTAATTTTTGGATTAGAGAGATAGCGACTGAATTTTTAATTGAAATGATAAATTCAAGGAAAGGAATAAATTGTTTGATCGAATTTTTCATTTGTGAAATATATAGTTCAGATTATTCCATAGACTTGTTTTTTCCTGCGTATTTACGACCTGTCAGTGCGACATTTTTATACCTGACTTTTAAGCTAGAGAATTAACTGTTCCAGGTATTTTGAATACGAAATGAATAATATTATAATATTTTAATATTTCAACCAAGAATTTCTTTTATTTTCTATATTTATGGACTTCGGTTCATATCCATCGAGTAGGAGGTTTTCACTAATATATTCTACTTTGTTCTTCTTTCTATACAGATGGAGAGTGGATGGAGACGACCAGTGGACACAAAGCAGACACGTGTGGATTATTTATGGTTGTATCCTTTTGGAACCCTAGGAACCATAGTGGAAGGGACTGTGAACGTCAGTTCGGGGTGAAGATCCGAAGTGTGCACGTGCTGCCAGTTCCTGAAGTATCTTCTGAAGTTTCCTTCTACTGTTTCTGTATACACAATCATGCTATTGTACGTACACGTGTTCCTTATTATAATAACCCCAAATCCATCCACGAGAAATCTCTTATAACCGAATTTACATCGTACCCTATTCAACTTGCAAACTGAGGCTGTCAAAACAAGATATTTCTCCAGTATTCTCAAACAACGTAATCATTTATTCGATTATCCAACACATTTTTGACCCATAATTCCACTAACTTAACTAATCACAATAATACAAATAATATAAACAATAACTAAGAATAATTCTTCGTAAATTACGTCAGATTAAAAATTGATTTATTCCAAAAAAAAAACTCTATCTCTTTTCTCCTGCATGATGTGTTAAAAAATATTAATAAAAGGATATTCGTGGGAAATTTAATGATACTCGGTGATATCTTACGAAGCAAAGTTTATCAGTACCAGGGATCTCTTTGAAAGACTCGTAATCTTTTCGAAAGAGGTCCGTTCGTTTACTCGTTTCCAAAGAAAAACTATACTTTATCGGGTCTAGATCCAAACTGAATTGAGATATCCCCATAAAAACATAAAACTAGGTCCCCGTTAACTCAGGAGCCACGATGTCGGTAGAACAGAAAAACATGGAAAATTTCCTTACACTAATTACAAACAACCGGTTAACTATAATATTTTCAAATATGATCCTGCATTTCTAATAGGAAACACGTAAAGTCAGCGATGAAATTTGAACCTCATCGACAATCGGAACGATCGAGGTAGCAGCTATCCCCAGAGATCGCGGAAGACGCGCGTCAAAAATCGCGAAGAGGACCGACGATCCTATTTGCATATCACGGGGATGATCGTTGCACGGAGGTGGAAGGAACGACGCGTGACACGGGCCATCGAATGACCGAGCGAATCGAGAAACCTCAAAAGGCACTCGGTCGAGAGAGGAAGGATTTTCCAGCGTTGCTTGGTCTCCTTCAGTGGCCAAGTCGGCGAAGAAACAGGACGGGTATCCTCTCTCCAATGCTACGGCGTTTCTCTCCCTCTGCAGGACAACAGTTATCCAGAGTGCGGATACGTGTGAGGAATTACTTTGACCGTAGAAATTTAATTTCCGCGGACATCCTGACGCTTTGAAGGCTCGTCACCGGGCTGAATCCACGGGGTGTACCCGGGTCATCCCGTGTCGTGGGTGCGCGATCGTCGCGTTTCACCCCGTTCCACGTTCCGTGACACCTTCGTGAAAACTACTTTAACGTCCACGCTGACCGGAAAAGTAATGGAGGTAGAAACCGCGCGCATCCCGTGTGAGTTCAACGGCTTTGCCACTGTCAGAGCTAGGGTTGTCTCTGACACCTTACAGTCGTGGATATTGTTATAATTACGCGGTGGGTACCTGTTACAATCGCTTTGATATCCTGTAAGAAGCTAGATGAAGAGGTTGTTGACTTTTCGACCTGACTCACACACTGTCAATTTAAATCATTCGATGAAGCCAAAATCATATCGAGTATTGCTCAGAAAACACCTCTGACACCTTACAGTCGTGGATATTGTTATAATTACGCGGTGGGTACCTGTTACAATCGCTTTGATGTAAGAAGCTAGATGAAGAGGTTGTTGACTTTTCGACCTGACTCACACACTGTCAATTTAAATCATTCGATGAAGCCAAAGTCATATCGAGTATTGCTCAGAAAACACGATGGCCGCATCATTATCATCTTGGCCATTATATTAGATGGATTTCGATTTCAAGAAAGTTCTCCAGGTTGGGTCTGACACCTTACAGTCGTGGGTATTTTTATTATTACGCGATAGATTCCAGTTATAGTCGCTTCGATATCGTGTAAAAAGCTGGCAGGAAAGGTTGGTGACTTCTCATCCTGACATAGTGTCAATTGAGATTGTAGCGGTCACCAATCTCACTCTTACACCAGATGGGTTCGAAGTTCAAGGAGGTTCGAGGATTTTCACGCAAGTCTTCGGTAAATCCCTCCGTTTTCTATATATACCTAGTCCTTCCAATCGGTTCTCCGTCTAAGGAAGGGCCTGCTAGGTCGGTCCATTTACTAATGAGGCCCAGGACGAAACGCATCCCTTCTTTTTCCTATCGTCCTTTTTCAGCATTGCAGTTACACGGAGCTACATGGCTACGTACGGATTGAATCCTCGTGGTGGAGGACACCTCACAAGATCATTCGATGAGGCCAAAGTCATATGGAGTATTGCTTAGAAAACACTGTGGCGAGGCATCATTTTCATTCAGGCGGATTCCAATTTCAAGAAGGTTCCCAAGGGTAAACCCTCTGATCTCTACATACATTCTTGAACTACAAACATATATTTTACATCAACATATTTGCTTTCCCTATAACCTTTCAACCGCTTATTTATCAACTTGTGTGACTTGCGCAGATACTTCTTCGCACTTGTAATGCTCATTTTTGGTCCTTTTAGCTGATGGAACAGAAAAACCGCCACAACGAAGTTCGTTTTTCGAAGGGATACAAAGGATAATAAGAGGTTCTATACAAACACGTACTGAATATGATTGAATATTTTTATATTATCACAATCACCCCTTCATTAGGGATCAGATTTAAAAGATATCGTGTCAACGCTCTTCCACTTGTATCCTTGTCTGGTGCAGGGCCTGCTGGCTACCAGGATTCAGAATAAAACGCATCCTTTCCGTTTTTCTTGTTCCTTCACAGCATAAATCGAAACACAGAAACCTCTGCCTGGTACAAAGAACTTCAACAACTGTAGAAGAAGACACCCACAACACTGATAATTTTAAAAAGACATGGTGTATTCTTTGAATCACCTGAACTGACCTTCGCAATTCTTTTATAGTTGTTCTTATTATATATTGTTCTTACGTTGTGAGCCCTATCACTAGGCATCTAGGCCTACCACAAATCAAGAAGCGAGCCAAAACGGATTGCAACTTCACTCTGAATGGTTCTTCATTGACTATGAACCCTTTGCACTCGGCGAATTTTTGGCTAAAGAAGAGTAGAAATTTACAGATTTTCTGGTATACAACTGACATTATCNATAATAATTAACGCGTGAAATTATTTGATTTCGATATTTCGTATATTGTTATATCATCTTAAATTTGATATATTAATTAATATGAGTCTTCGAAATTTCATAGTGACTGACAGTCGCCATTCGAGTGCAAAGGGTTAAATAAAACAGGCCTGCAGATGCTAAGCTCCGAAGCTTGAAGTACTTCTCCACTTGTAATTGATACTAATCCTTTGCACTCGTGAGGCGACCCTCAGTGATCATTCGTTTTAACCCTTTGCACACCTATGTCGAGTGTGACTCGACATCGGTTTTTATCTCACGAGCTCCTTTTCCACGCGAACATTATAAAATAAGATTGATATTTAATTCAATTTGTTTTTTTCCTTTATTTATTCAAATTGCCCTATTTTTTAGTCGTAGTAAATTTCAAATAAGGCACTTATAACCGTTAGGAGCTGCCAGTAACAAAATTGAAATATAATTCAGAGTGCAAAGGATTAATGTCACAACTTAATCACGAATAAGAGACAATAACTATATTAAAAATAACAGCACGTGAAATATCAAAATAAAATAATTCCCCTCGTTTGAAACGCAAACGTATAATTTTCTTTACATAGTTTGACATAAAAGGTATCATCTAATTTATAAAAATATAAGAAAAACTTGTTCATAGCGAAAAAGTTTTCGAGCGCAAAAGGTTAACTGATCTACAGTCATTTTCTATTTGTTCCCTAAGAATCTATAATAGTACTAGTCTCTTCATAAACTATCCCAGCACTTTTCAATGAGAAAACAGAAGCCTTTTTCGTTAACAAACCTAAAGTAAAAACGAATAGGTCCGAGATTAATAATTCTGTGGCTATGTTATGTTAGAATTGTAGATATCATTATTGTCACGAAGTGAATACTTGTTTCAGGTATTTTAGTATTTTGGAATTCGGATCTGGGTGTGATCAATGAGGTCAAGTAGTTGGTCGATGGATAAGGATTGCAATTCCGAGTCTGGAGACAAATACGAATACAGTAAAAGAGGTTACGCTTGTAGCCAAAGTTATAGTTACGTGTCTGACATTTGTTTCGATCGATTTAGTATTGTAGAACTTATACTCGTGTATGGTTCCGTGTATTAGATGCTGACTTTATTGATTCCTGTTTTGATATTGTTCGATTTGAATATGGATATAGTGCGAGGTGTTAGATGGATGATTTATTGGTTGTTAGGCAGGAATTGGACAACTGGGGATGGGTATAACAGAGAGTAGTTGCAGTTATAAATGTAGTTACAGTTACATGATGGGCGTTGTTTTGGTCATTTTGTTGCTGTGGAATTTGAATTGTATACAGAATGGTACCGCGAGTTAGATGACTGATTCATTGGTTGTTAGATAGAGATTGGACAGTGGTTTCGAGAACTAAAAATGATGGATTGAGACAGCTAGCGGAAAGTGATCGAGTTTTTACAAACGCCAGATTTAGAGCAACTGTATGGTTTATTTCTTTGGTATATAAAATATTCTCAGTATGTAACATATTAGATCGGGGAAAAAGAAATTCATTTAAAATTATAAAAATAATGGATTTCTTTCACCCCTATCTAATGAAAAAGCCTACCTGAAAAAAAATAATTTAATGAATATATATTTAATGTAAGAGTGCTAAAGTCTAATCGATATTTTCTAGTTTAAATTCAGCAGACTTCGAAATGACTTTGGTCATTTGACTATTTTAAACTTCACAAATTTATATACTAATTGTATAAGCAATTATAAAAAGAATAATAATATTTTCTGTAAATCCATATCATATATGATAAGATAATAATTTAATAACGAAAATTTTTATTTTTCTTCAGAATTTAATCTTCTGACAAAAATGTATTAGGAACTTTGTAGTTATAATAAATTGATAAAATTAAGAATTTTATCGTGTGCAACTTCAAAAATGGCAGATTTTCCACGATCAAAATAAAGAATTTGACAAATTGATCGTAATTAACGTATTCTCTCAAACGTAATCAAACTCTGTCCACTATAGCAGCATAATTCCTCCCTCATCGATCCTAAACAATCGAAGCAGTAACCAGCGATCGCTACAGCAATCGCGATGGCGCCTGGAAATTACGTTGGGGGCGGAGAAAATAATGCACGGTCGTTGTTGATCAGCTACGAAATTTTCCGTCGATTACCGAAATTGCGCTCCATTTGAAAATCTCTCTCGGTATTATTACCCGTGCCGCATCGAAGTACGCTCGGTGCACGATTTTTCTTTTCCATTTTCCACTTTTTCCTTCCCTTTTTCCCTCTTTTTTTAATTCATTTTCCTGCGACCTCCGCAATATTCCCGGCCATCCATCCGATATCATGCAATTGCGGAAAATGTCAAGCGCGGCTAACCGCACGCGACGTCGCCGATGCAAACGTGTTGACGCCACGGTCCAATTGTGAAAATTCGAGGACCGATTCGACACTTGATACTGATACGCGTAATTATTTCGTCCAGTGATATGCCCAAGCGTTAATTACGGCTCGTCTCGCGCCTCGATGGCCGAACTGATCGCGCGAGTATTTACAGTGTTACTGTTTCTTCTAATTCCTGTTGTGTTCGAATACTCGTACGATTGCAATGATATCCGATCCGATCGAATGATTTTTTGCTTCTTTCCCCTCCATTTTTCCTGTCTTTTCTTCCTTTTCTCCTATTTTTACTATTATTTATTCACGTTTAATTAATAATGTAGATATTGATGATTGATTTAATTCTTGTTCTGGTAAAATGATATTGGAGAATATAAGATATGTATATTCTGTGGTATAAAATTGTGGAGACGATTTTGCAGAATTATATAATCGAAGAATGTTTAAGGACAATATGACACGTGTGGTTGTGGGTTGTATAATAAGTAACTTTAATTGGATGATTGATATGTTGAAATATGTTATTGTTTTGATTATGGATTGTCAGAAGTACAAATATCAATTTAAGTAAATTATTCAGGTATCTAGTTATCCGTAGATATTTTATTGCATGGTCTTAACACTCACAGGTGTGAGAATTCAAAAATTTTTACAACTGAAACTTAAATTTAATAATTCTCACATCAAACAATATCTATAATCTATCAGGAAGTATATCCCATTTTCGAAATGGTCTCGAATCTCAAATTCTTGATTTATACACGTTTTTCCATTAATTTAGAAAAAATCAAATTAATATAAAATAATTACGAATTGGAATTGTTCATCTAACCTGTACAGTCCTCGTGTCTTCGAAAAATCTATTGTTATTTTGTTATTCATTAATTTTTATTCACTTGTATATATTCCGATAATAAATAAACGAATACATAAATATTCGATTCAATTAAATTAGGATCGATAATTTCGAATACCTTTACAACAATACAGTACATTAGAATTTACTAGGTACAACTGATAAATAATTTAAATATCAACAAATATATAATGTTTGGAATTCGAGAGACACACACAAAAACATCAGTGATAAACGAAGATGTTTCGCGTTCGATCAATCGAGTAACTTTATTGTTACACATTTCACGCTATCCATGTTTGCGCCGATTAATTCTGATACGCGTGGATACCTTGTGCAACACTCGTACGGAAAATTAGACTACAAGTGGTTGAAATGGAAGATGCGCGGAAAACCGAAGCCGACACAATCATTGCGTAATTGAGACACGGTTGATTGGCCAGTCTGTTATTGACATTCTGGGCCAGCAGAAAGCGTTATCTGTTACAGCGAGTAAATAGCAAGCGTGCTGGATCATCATCATTCCAATAACGAACACGTTAAACGAATATAATAGTCGACGACTCGTTCGACTGAGAAATGGCAATACTTTAATTGAGAAAATGAGAAAATTATCGATCATTTGCTCGGTAAAGAATATTTTTTTCACAAAGACCTAATTTGTCTCGTACAATTCAAAGGGTCTCGTTAAGGATTATTACAAAAGTTTGTCATGACACAAGAATCAAAAGAGAAATTTCAATTGTATGGAAATTACACGAGTATTATTTCTTCGGGATGCCGCATTTTTTCACTTGTTATTTGATACCATATCGGAATGTCAAATTGTTATAGTAATTTAAACAATTTTTTCTAATTCTTAAAATTATCCTCCCCACTTTTGATAATTACATTTTCTGCTACCACTGGCATTTCAACTACGAATTTTGTTTAAATTCTACTAAAAATTATCAAATTTATTTATTAGACAAAGACAGGAGTAAAATTCTAATTCGTGATCAACTAATTTCCTTAAAATATTCTACACACTCTCAATATTGACCTATTCAAAAAACAAAATAAATACAATCTAAAACCTCTCACTTTGCATATTCTAACCCAAACTTTAACTGTAGATTTCATTTAACAATAGTGACAGTAAGACATAATGCATACATATAGTACATTACTTTAAAATTAAATCTCCCCAAAAATTCCTAAACTTATATATCATATTAAAGACACAAATCAACGTCATAGTCAAAGAAATTACTATTCAAAATAGAAAAAAGAAAATATAAACTTTCTAATTTTACTAATTTTACTATCTTGATATTTTCCTCTTCTAAACCTAAAATTCCAAGTCAAAATTCTTCATCGACCACCGATTCATTCCCCTGCAATACCTTTCATGATAGCCTCTACGAACTCATTGCTGCTACCAGGAAAATCTCTTAAAAACTCAAAGAACATAAAAATCAAATCGACCTATTCCCATTAACCATTCGTCACAAGCTTCTTAAACCAAATCGACAAAGCAAAAGATCTCGAATTCAAGACTCAAACAATCCACTTTCATCCCACGCCAAACACAGCTCTCTCATCAAAGCTGTCTAGAAAAATCGAAGGAAAAGAAAGGAAAAAAGAACGCCACGGAGTCATCCGGTGCATCATCCATTGAGCAACGAACCAGCAGCCGCTCCATCGTTCATCGACATTGGTGGACGCAAACACAAAGGCGTCGTCGAAGGAATAAGCGTGACAGGGCTCGCACGTAGCAGCGGGCGCGCGCGGTGATCGGTCGCGGCAATTTGCGACAACTAATCTAAATTCAAATTGCCTCGAACAAAACTAATCTAGTGGTCACACGGAACGCCCCCTTTTCCTCTGTGTTCCGGGTGGCGCGCGCGACACCGACCCTCCTCGGGCTGATCCGCTTCCTCTGCTTTTCACCCTGTCTCGTCCCATCGGCCCGCGTCACGCCCATACGTTGATTGAGCCCCGTTAACAATCTGCGCCCGCAACCTTCGGCTGTCCCCCCTGGTCAGCACGCGTATCCCGCGAGCTAGCGTTTTTCCAGCGAGAGCACGCGTGGAAATAGCCTGTCTCTCTCTCCAGCGTGCTCGCGATGAAATTGCCGCCAGCGGCGCTCGCGCAAAGCCGGTCCCGGGTTGATGGACGAATTGCAAGGTTTTTGAAGCCGAATTCCGCGCCGCTCGCCGATTCAAAGGGATTTCGATGAACGGAATAAGCCGCGTATGGGATTTCCACGGCGAAACAACGAAGCGCGAACAAGCTGGTCGTTAAGACTCGGGATAAGTTCGGGGAGGTTGATCGTGTGCAGGATAAACGTTTTGGTTGGTTGTTAAGGTTTGATTGGGATTAGCGGAGAGTAGGATTGCCTAGCTCTGCGTGGTGTCCGATTGTTTCGCTTTTGCGAGGCGAGATGGCGTACAAAGGGAGATTCTATTTGGTCGATATAGCGATGAGGATTCACTGTTGCATTGCTATAGTATAGATACTGAGCAGGTTAAACGAGAGGAATCTCCGAGGTCTGAATATTAAAGAATTTGAAGCCTAAATGCCATAGAGCCTGAAGAACAACAGGTCTTTGCAACGTAAGTACCATGTATCTAAAGAATAATAAATATCACGAGTCTAAATTAAAAGATAACTAGTCTAACTGGTCTAAATATTAAATAGCGTACAGAGAGATAATTTTCCAAATATAGGTATCAAAGAGTCAAAACAATGATAATGTTTACGAATGTCAATACAAAAAAGATTAAGAACAAGTGTCACAACTGCAATAAGAGACTCAAGAAATTTGTCAAAATTCTCAGCTGCAAGATTGCAATCTTATTTCGTGTTATTTGTCTTCTTGCCTGTCAGGAATAACTGGTTCGCGTTACGTCCTTGTCAATCCAAGTCTGTTGACGTCAGAAGAAAACGTCAGAACTTTAACAAGTCTCAACAAGCCATAAAGAATCATCGACTACCTGTTTCAAGTCCTCTTTATTTATGTTATTCGTCTCTTTCTTTGGCTCACTCTCTCCTCTCGTTGGCTAGAATCACTTCCTCGGGTTACAGAGCTTGTCAATCGTATCCGTCAGATATCGAAGTGACGAGTCGAGGTCAGAGTTTTTCAAGCTTTTTCCGGCATCGTTACTATCTATGATCCCACCCTATTTTTCTCATACCGCCAAAGTTTGAATTGTACTCATGTCCGTGGTCTCTAAATTCCTCCATATTCATTCAGCCACATTCAGCCACAAAAGCTATTAGAATACCCAGTTAAAATATGCGAAACTTCCAAAACTTTCGCAAGCTTCCGCTGTTAGAGCCACACACAGTTCAGCGTAAACCTAGGCTATCTCAAGAGCTGCCAAACCTAATCGAAAAGACACCTATCCAATAAACATACTATCCCAAGTTCTAAATGTAGCGATAACATTCTTTCTCCAATAAGGACGAATGTTCTTTCGAAAATCTTTTGTTTCACTTTCACTTTTCCCCAGTGAAAGTCGCTACCCTAACGCAGAATTCAGAATACAAATCTTACGGTGTCATGCATCGAATCTTATTCGGTTCCTCAAAGTGACAACTCTTAAACGAGCTGTCAATTCAAACACTATCGATATTTTTCGTAATTCCACAAAATCTCATATCATTCTTCCTCCAACAAGGGTAAATATATCTTTGAAAATCTTTCGACAGAAAATTAGCCAATGAATGTCGCTACCCTAATGCAGAATTCCGAATACGAATCTCACGGACTCACGCGTCGAATCTCAATCGTTTCCTAAAAGTGACAACTCTCAAACAAACAGACGAAACTACGCTATGAGCCCTAAAACTCCAAACACTGTCGATATTTTTCGTAATACCACAAAATCTCACGATACCATTCTCCCTTCAATAAGGGCGAATATTTCGTTGAAAATCTCTTAATAGAAAGTTACCCAATAAAAGTCGCTACCCAAACGCAGAATTCCGAATACGCATCTGACGGAGTCACGCGACGAATCTCAATCGTTTCCTAAAAGTGACAACTCTCAAACGAACAAACGAAACTACGCTATGAGCCTTAAAACTCCAAACACTGTCGATATTTTTCGTAATTCCACAAAATCTTACGATACTACCAAATTATCCAGTGAAAGTGGCTAACTTATTAATGAAGATTTCCGAATACGAATCTCACAGTATCACGCGTCGAATCTCAATCGTTTCCTAAAAGTGACAACTCTCAAACGAACAGACGAAACTACGCTATGAGCCCTAAAACTCCAAAAACTGTCGATATTTTTCGTAATTCCACAAAATCTTACGATACTATCAAATTACCCAGTGAAAGTCGTTAACTTATTAATGAAGAATTCCGAATACAAATCTCACAGTATCACGCGTCGAATCTCAATCGTTTTCTAAAAGTTCAACTCTCAAACGAACAGACGAAACTACGCTATGAGCTCTAAAACTTCAAACACTGTCGATATTTTTCGTAATTCCACAAAATCTCACGATACTATCAAATTACCCAGTGAAAGTCGCAACCTTATTAATGAAGAATTCCGAATACGAATCTCACAGTATCACGCGTCGAATCTCAATCGTTTTCTAAAAGTTCAACTCTCAAACGAACAGACGAAACTACGCTATGAGCTCTAAAACTCCAAACACTGTCGATATTTTTCGTAATTCCACAAAATCTCACGATACTATCAAATTACCCAGTGAAAGTCGCTAAATTATTAATGAAGAATTCCAAATACGAATCTCACAGTATCACGCGTCGAATCTCAATCGTTTCCTAAAAGTGACAACTCTCAAACGAACAGACGAAACTACGCTATGAGCCCTAAAACTCCAAA
>NIJG01000062.1:285866-301050 GCA_002201625.1 Euglossa dilemma
TGAGTAAAAATATCCACTGAAAGATTTTTTTCTTTAATTTTAAGAAAGGTTTACGGAAGAAATTAATAATTATTATTCTTCTGATAATGGTAGAGGTTCAAAAATTACTTTTACATTTATCTGACTGTAAGAAAATAATACCATGTGTTTCAGAGTGTCAGAATTTGGGAAAGTAAAGGAAATAAAGCAAGAATTATTAAAAGCAAGGTAAACAGTTCAATGAAGAATTCATCGAAGTTCATAAACAAAATTCTCTGCGATGAGATCGCACTTAAATCAGGATGCGAGACCTCATTTCATCATGCATGAAGGAACACATTATAAACTTGCAATTCCCGGAATATTTCGCATATTTCAGAAATGCCGTTCTGAACGGGACGCGTTTGTTCGACTGATTCGCCCATAGAAGTAACACCATGAATACGGATTCGCCATTTTGCAATAACAAACGGCATAGGAGACAATTTTCTAATACTGCGATATTCGAAAAAATTTTGTTTCGAAAATCACTCAAGTGTATTATTTATCGCAGAGAATATTTGTTATAGAAAAATTAAAATTTTTTAAAATTTAAAAAGATAGATATATACAGAATGGACTATCTAATACGACCACAACAATTTTTTTCAATTATTAACTTATTAGAGAAATCCAATGAAAATTATTTTGTCGTATATACAAGATAACAAAGAACCTTCAAAGAATATATGTATAACTTCTGCTAATTTAACTATATTATTAAAAATAGGGAAAATCAAATTAGTAATAATGTAAACAATCGAAATATAGATAGATTTTGTAAATTCCAAATGAAAATGTTCTAATTAAAACTCCTGCTAGAGTGACTGCGATGCGCCTGACCAAAAACGATAATAACTACTTAAACCAGCAAGGTTTACCTATACAGACGAAAGTTGAGGAACAATGTAATAATTTATTAAATTTCCACCATTTTCTGCATGAACGTTTCAATTACAACGTACTATTAAATAAAATTTCTTCAATTTCGTATTATTTATAACAATTTTCAATCCAAATCTGAAGCAGAATACAAGAACCGAAATTCAAAGCAAGATACTTCGTTCCTAATTATCTAAAAATTTTATATATACAAGATACGTTGTACTCGTTAATACAGGATTGTTAATTATGTCGAAAATTTAAGTAAACGTCTGCGACTTTAGTCTACTTGGCGATAATTTCGAGGCAGCCTGTGTACGCTTTAATCACGAAGGAGATCGTCACTGAATTTCAAACAGAGCGAGTATTCTTTCAGAAACAGAGGGGTCACGTGGGCCAGGGTATTGGAGCTTTAATCGAAAACTAGGAGTGATCGTGTTTTAGGTCGACTCGAAGGACGGAAAGAACTTGTAACCCTGAAGAAGCAATATTGGTTCGGCAGTAGGAGTTACCAAGCCACAATTCATTACGAAAATCGATTCGACCGCAGTATCGGCTGATTGGAGATGGTCACCGGTTCCCTCCTCGCCTTCGTTACCAATTCTCCGCGAATTTTCTATTCTTCTCCTTCGATTGTCATTGTCTTGCCCTCTGTTACTTTCGTTCACCGTGCAAATTGTGCGCAATCGCAGCTGCGAAATTATTTGCCTCGGATGAACGTATAGAAACTGAATAATTTTAATTTCATTTTAATTAAGTACCCTTGACGACTGAAATACGTTTATATAATTTATGTAATTTATATAATCACGAATGTCGAAGTTTGTAGCTTTCAATAATATAATTGGAAATTGAATTTGTATAATTATCGTCCTTATTTTCGCAAAAAAAAAATATAATTGAAAAAATTTAATTATAAGTATGTATGGCAGTTTAAAAGCATTCTTTTATTTAATTTCTTATACCTGAGTTTCAAAATTTTTAGTTGCCTCGTTTCTCATTTAAATTGCCAAATTTAAAGCTTTCTGGAACACTACCTGTTGTGTTTTTAAATACCTATTTTTAAAGCAGGGTATTAACAGCTGCGATTACGCACGTGATCAAAAATATTCATATAACTTTTTATTTTCCATTTTTGTAATTTATGGAAACACGGTAATAACGCAAATTATAGAGAAGTATTGCATACTATGCATAATCTTTCCTCACCAGTAAAAAGCTGTTAATATTCTGTAAATAACAATACTCTAAAATTATGAATACGATATTATAATATGCAATCCGACGCGAATTATGAAGCTGTACAATACAAGATACTTCATATGTTAATATTGTCATATGTAATCAGTATCATTAATAGCAAACAAATTTCTTCCTTTATCGAACCTTCCTCCAACATTTTCAATGTTAGAAATTATCATATATTTATCGAGAAATCGCAGTTTCTAGTTACCAGCAGCACGTAAAAATTCTAAAAAGGAACTCGCATAAACGAAGGAAGATTAGCGCCGTGGCATTCACTCTGGCAGATTAGCATAAATAAATACGTGGTCGTAAGGGAAATAAACACGTGCCGTTGGGAATACATGAGAACACCGAGGAAGAATTTCATCATGTTTACGGCATAAATGTACGAAACGCGAAGGGTTGGAACTTTTTGCGCCGCCAAGGTTACGACGACGACGATAAAGTTTAAGAAACTCGACCCGGCATAACTTTGCATGCGCCGTTGCGTTTTCTTATTTTCCGGCGAAACTAAAGATTTCCATGCTTGATTCCTGCATTCAGCGATTCCAGTTTTTACGACCACAAGAGTTTTACAACCCCGACTCACCCCTCGCCGAGGACTCGCGCGTCCGTTTTGTTTGTATCAACCCATTATCGAAAAGAGACTCGAATATGGAAGCTGCATGTTAAGCCGATTGGGAAGCAGCCATCGAATTGTTGGTCTCCGAACAACAAATTGTTCCTTCCACGAAATAATCCCTTTGATCTCTGATCGAATAAATAAAACGGGAGTCGAACTGAGTTTCTTTTTCTCTTTTTTCCGTCGTGGTACCGTTTGTTCTCGAATAAAAATAGTTGCCAATAACTTTCGTTCGTTGCAACGAATATTCTGACGGAATATATGGAATTTGAAGATTTTATATTGTAATCCAGAGCTCGACAAAAGCACCTATTCATTTTAGCAATTAATTATAAATTACGCGATGTTAAGGACTAGTATTTGAATTATGAGGTTGGTCAATAAATATCGTCGAACTTTTTCAACAAATAAAATGGTGAAATCTATACTAGAAACTATAGATAATTCTTTCTTCAAAACAAGCCTGCAGTTTATACGAAAACCTTTTAGCTTTCAAACGAAACGTTTACTATTTCAAATATTAAATATCAAAGACAACATGGCGTTTTAGCCAAACCGATAGTATAAGATTTCAAAAACTTTATTTTCATTGCTAGAAAATAGATACATATGTAATAATAAATAAAATAAAATAAATAAATAAATAATAATACAATACACAATGATGTGTAATTTTTGTAGAACATTACGCAAAGTAAAATTATATAACGATAAATGAAATATTGAAATAAAATTATTCCAACTTATTAATTTCTGTATAACTTTTATTTTTGTCAACTATAAGAAATAGGGAAACACCAAGCTGCTAATGTAATAGAAAAGTTGTTGAGTACAAAAGATTAACAATACTAAAGCTAGAAACGAATTCTAAAATTTCAATAAATTTGAAAAAACATATACGCTTACCAAAATGAAAGGTATAAAGTATAACTCTCATCGTGCGCTTAAATTTCTTCTATTCTTGATCTCTACGCGAATTTTGAAATATTCGTAATCACAGTATTAATATAAGAACAATTTTCGAACAGTACCGACCTCTCATCAACAATCTCCTACCATCTCTCGAAAATATCTATCTAAAAAAGAGAAAACAGCAATCACTCGTGTTATCTCGCGTCCGAAAAATTTCCGCCAAACGGCAGCAAAACCGCAACAAAATCCGCACATACATACGTTATAACGCACGTTGAAAATCGCATTTGGACCAACAGCAACAGCGGTTCACCGCGACGCCTAACAGCCTTCCTGTCGAAAAACCTGCGTCCAGTCGCATTATAAATTCCCCGTTCAAACTTCCTGGTGTCTCATTTTTCACCCCCCGCCCCTATTTCCTCGGTTGTTGCTCTTATTTCCCGACACCGAACACCGGCCACCCGATACAGGAACCATCCAAAAAAGATCTGCCGGCACAATTGAATACCTTACGCATTCTCGTGCCTGCTGACCAAAAAGCCAAACCATGAGACAGACAAAAAGCCGGTAACAGGGTAAAAAGGGTAAAAGAGCGGACGCAAGTGGTGCAACGCGGAGAAGTGGAGGAAACCAAGAGAGAGAGAGAAGCGAAACGAAAGGTCGGAGTCTGAAAAATCCTGGCGTAGTCGAAGAGAGGGTGGCGAGGTGATGGACCAGGCGCAACTGGAACAAAGGGTGGCGCACCCACACCAGCCTGTCGAGGCCGACGTATTGTCCAGGCCGGTATTTGTGATATTAAACTGTTTAATCACCGAACTATAGAAAAAGCACAACGACGCCTGCTCACTGGCCACAGCAGCCACTCGCGTCTGTGTGAACGTCGGATCCCGCATAGCTCGTAAATCTCACCCCACACCAGGCCCGGCCGCGTACGACGCTTATACGCCGATACAACGGGCTCGTTGTGGCCGATCCTACCTCTACCCTGCAACCATACACCGTGTTGAAACGAGAAAACCGCGCGCGGGACGACGAGGGCAAACTTGAAGCGACCGTGTGTATGTATGTGTGTGGAGGAAGAGTCGGTGTTCCGGCGATGGCGGAGGGTCCGTGTGCAAGGGAGAAAGGGGATGCAACGGCACTCCATAGAATTGGCGACGCGCAGGAGCCAGCCGTGGGTGAAACGCGGCGAACGACAACAATGACGATCGTTCGCCACGTTAAAAGCCTGTTCCGTGACGATTGTCCAGCCCGGTGACATCGATTCTTACCCTTCAGGCCAATTATCGGGCCGACATGTCGCCGGTAATCGCTTTTGTGCGACGCCCTTCGAAAAGGCTACGCCGTCAGCTGCCTGGCTTGCGGTCTCGCTCCTCGTCCCTCGCGGATCAATTAACTCGCTCGCGTTATGCTCATTCTAAGACACCGTTCGTCTTCGTCATCCATGTTCCGGAAATGTCAATTGAGGGTTGTTGTTTCATGCTGCTTTGCCAATAGGTTTTTCAGGTTTATAGCCGCTTTTCGGGGGTTTATCAGCGTGTCTGATACTCACTTTCGAAAATCGTTATCTCTTTATTTTCTTAGTAGCGTCCCTGTTATGTCGCATCGCGTTGTATTTACGTGTTTGGAAGTCGAGACGCTGAGTTGGTTAGGTGTTTTACAATAAAACGCATTTTACACTTTATTATTATTTATTTTTTTCGTTCTGAAGTGTTCTGTTTGATAGTCGATTGAGATCTGTCTGTGCTGGTCGATGTTCTTTTGGAGTTCGGTTAGAGTATGTTGTGATTGGTTGGAATAGGACTTGGTAGTGGAAAAATTGAGTTTTCTGATTGGATGGTGGGTGTGTCGGAAGAATGTTTTCTAGAGAAATAGGAAGGAGGTGCAGGAGTTGTCCTTCGCTATTGTTTTGGGTCGTGATTTATGGACTTGCTCTATTTGTCGTTTCCTTGGGTAAGTTACACGTGCGTCCAATATGTTGTGCCTAATTCTTGTAAACCTTGGGTGCCCGTTTCTGGTAATTGCAGTTTATATCCATAAGAAGGACGACGAAGCAACCTTCCTTGTTGCGTCGCAACATATCTAGCGAAACTTCGCGCCAACACTTAGTAGAACTGTAGCTCCCTCAATAAATAATTAGACTATTAAACGAAACGAAGTGCCGTGCTAAAGGTTGAGAAACATTATGCGAACGCCTTTAGCATTCGAGACCAATTGTTTTGAAAGAAAAGAAAGAAAGAAAGAACATCCATCGCAACACTGCTTGCAATTCTTTATTAAGAGAGCTAAACGCTTCCAATTCTTTATGGAGAAAGTTAAGCTGAATGATAGTACTTGTTTTAATTTCTAGCACTATTTTAGTAGTCGGTGACTATAGTTACTCATCGTGTATAGGTGACGTCTCGTGACCGGTGACTATAATTACCCATAGTGTGAAAGGGTTAACCTGACTCCAATCGAACCTTCACCTTCATCTAGTGACCTAACTCGAAGGGACGACGGTTTATTCCTTTACAACCTACGTCCCACTACTCCTAGATTCCACCTATATTATCCGAACTAATCCTCGCTAAAAAATAAAAGAATTTCCCAAGCGCAGAAAATTTACAATTTGTTTAAATTTCCACTTCCACCAAAAGGTATCGAATCCTATTTACTGGATGCGTGTGTGAGAATTAAGAATGAAAAGAGTGTGGCTATTATAACCAAGTATTTATTTATTACTTATAATTATTATAAATTATTAAGTCAGATAAGTGGATAGTACTGTCATTGAAGTAATTTCCTAATCCCACGATTATGAGACACGATTAAAGCTTGAAAATTGTCGTTGTTTATTGACTAAATATGCAAATAGCATTCTCGGAGGGACAACGTGTAATTCAATTCATAGAAGCGAATGGGTAAAATTGTAAATGATGAAAATGGCCAAATTTGGCGATGACCTATGGTTATTGCGATTATGCAGAACTCTATTGGTCACGTATGCCCGCGGACGTCACGGTAATGTCCGTTAAGTGGTTGATAGAAATCGTTATAAACTGACTATAATAATACACAACGACATATACAGAAAAAATGACAGTAAATTTTGAATCAATAATTAATATAAGAGCTTTGATATTTTAGTCCTATATCTAGAATTAAAATTATCGTACTTGAAGCCTTTTCTTTATTCATATAGAAATTTTTCTAGTATTACAACCTGACAAAGTCCGAAGATTCTGTATAGAATTTAAATGTAGTAATTACGAAGTAGAATATAATATTTTGGAGAAATTGTGTAATAAATATTCCTGAATAATTCTAAATTTGTATTTTGGATCGTGCCGGTAAAACTTTAGCGTCACTTTGTTCATATCCGTTCCACATATTAATAACTTCTCTCCTAAAATGGTAAAATATTTATGCTCATCCAAAATTCCATGAATAAAAATTAATCCTCACTCCTGCTTCTGAAATGCACTCCTAAACCATCAAATTTTCTACGGCATGTTTCATGATTAACCTGAGATTTTGTGATGCAAATTATTGGATTGGTCTACGCTATGTAATTTTTACTTCATTTAATTTGAAAGCGCTTATTCAAATTTTCGAGCAATACTTTTTATTTTCTTTCTAGCTACAAACCGTAAATTCATTAGAGATTTACAAACGAGAATTTCGTATATACAACAAAGGTGTCTCGGTTTCTGGCTTGAAAATTTATGGAGCCACGAAAGTACGATTTTATTCGAAGCTTTTGAAGAATAAAAAGTTAAACAGCCAAAGCTTAATAGGACTTCATACGAAACGAGTTATAGCAACCCCTCAATTATTCATACCCCATGCAAAACCATTCTTTACATTCCATCCCATCTCTTAAAGATCGTGCGATCGTTATTTTTAACGAAACAGCAGTTACACCATAGCTGACAAAACAAGTATGAGAGAAATAGAAACAAAGAGTTGAAATTGTCCTGTGTAACGAACAGGGAAACAGACGAGAGAGAGAGATATAGAAAATTGGTGTGTAAAATAAGTAAGGGAAGACGCAAGAGAGAAACAGAAACTGAGAATTGGCCTGTAAAATAGGCAAAAGAATGCGCAAGAGAAATAGATAGCGGATTGGCTTTGAAAATAGGTAAAAAAGAGGTAAATGCGAAGAATTGTTTCATAAAAAAGCTACGAAACATTTAAGAGAGAATGAGGAAAGTTATTCTAAAAAGTAAGCAAAAAGACATACAAAAGATAGAAAAGGATAAAAAATTATCCGGCAAAATGAAAGGAAAAATGCATGAAAGAGAAACTGATTGCGAGATAAAAATTATCACATAAAGTAAGCAAAATAACAAAGAAAGGAATGACAAAGAGAGAGAATTGTTCTGTAAAGAGGATAAAGTAACTCGTACAAGAGGGACAGAAATGGAAAACTGACCTGTAAAATAGGTGAAAACTTGCCTAATGAAATAAACAAAGAACCATGCGAGAGAAGGAGAGCAAGACAGAGGTAAAATAAGAAATATGCAAAGGAAAGGCACAGAAAAGAAGATTATCCTGTAAAATAAATAAAGAAGTACACACGAGAGAGACAGAGGCAGATATCTGGCCTGTAAAATAGATAAAAGAAACACGTGAGAGAGGGATAAAGATTAAAGGAAAATAAAACATGCAGGTAGAGAGGGACAGAGGTGAACAAAGTTATGCTATAAAATAACCAGAGAAACCTGCAAAACACGGCGAGGAGTAAAAAGTTATCCTACAAAGTAAACAAAGATATGTACAAGGGAACAACGGAGATAAAGAATTATCCTATGAAATAAGTAATGGAATATGCACGAGAGCAACGGCGATAAAAAGAATTATCCGATAAAGTAAACAATGAAGTATATAACAGAAAGACACAGATAAAAGATTGTCTCGTAAGATAAGCAGAGGAACGAGCGAAAGTAAAATCGAGATAGAAAAGTGCCAAGTAAACTAGAGAAAGAAACCTCTAAACAAAAAACACACTATAAAACAGTGGAAGAAAATACAAAAGAGTGAGAACAATAAGAAAATCGTCCTATAAAATAAACAAAGCCGCATGCAAATGTAAGACAGAAATAGATAAATGCATAGCAAATTAAATACAAAGAAAAATGGCAGCAATAATGACATCCTCTGTTAGTCGATAGAAACATAATACACACACACACACACACACAAATGTAAATGAAATATATAAGTTGCAAGGCACAGCTTGAAACAGTTTTAGAAGCTATTCCGAGCTCACAGTCTCAACTACAACTGTCATAATAAACTAGTTATCATATATAAAGTATACTTCTTAATTTTTTCTGGCTACTCCACGCAAGCAACAATCCACCTTCTAACAAAAGTCATAATATAAAACAGTTAAAAAAAAATAATAATAATACAGAAGAGTGAGAAAATCATGCTATAAAATAACCAGAGAAAGGTACTATAAGGGACTGCCATATAAAATACGCAAAGAGATTTGAAAAATTAAGACAGGGATAAACTAGACAAAGAAAGCTCCAAACGAAAAACAGACTATAAAAATCACTCAAAAGACAATGAAAAGGTCAATACAAGAATGATAAGAATAAGACAATCATCCTACGAAACAAACAAAAAGACGTGCGGCAAGGGTTTGTGTTATAAAACAGAAATAGAGAAGTGCAGAGTAAATTAAATAAAGAAACCTCCGAGTGAGAAAGAGACACAAAATCATGCTATAAAACAGTGAAAAAAAAAAATAATACAAAAGAATGAGAAAAGTATGCAATAAAATAACCAAAAAAAAGACGCAAGATGTAAACTCAAAATTATTCAAAATATTACAAAACGGATAAAAAGACACGCGAGTGTGGAAACTAGAGAGGGTCGTCGTGCGAAACGGGTAAAAACGGGAGAAAGAATCGCGACACAAAGCAATCGGAGGGAGAAGCTCGAGACAGACAGAGATGAAACGCGGCTTGCGAGCGAAAGGCCGATAGCGAGAAGGTATTCCCTGCGTGACAAATCATTCTCAAAAATCGACCGGCCAATGAAAGGCTGGAGAGCTGGCCGAAACGATTTCGCGTGGATGATTTACGAGCGGCCACAAAGGGCCTGGTCGGAGTTACGAGAGGGTCGGCCCGTTTCCAGCGCGGTCGCGCTAACGCGCTGCGCGTTATCCTCGCGATCGTGATTGTCCTCGTGGACGAGGGTAGGAAAAGGATCGGCGATCGTCCGCGCGCGTAGTAAATAAACACCGAGGGACGCGCAACGCTCGGCGAGGAACACGCTGTCAAGCAGTATATTGCGCCCGCTTGTTGCACCGCAACGAAACGCAATAACGTATCGGCGCACGAACGTCACTGCGACTGTCTGTCGCGGCGCGTATACACCGCGGGCGAAGCTGTCGCCCGGCGAAAGAATAACAGCCATAATAGGCTCCTGAATTGTGTGCACCGACAATGGACGAAATGAAAAACGGCGCGCCAACTCCGGCCAGTCCCTTCTGCACTGCTCCTTCGCCTCGCTGGCTTCCTGCGACTGCCTAGGTATCGCGCATAGCTACGTCGATCGTCCACTTTCTCTGTGTTTGGATACTCCCATCAGCTTTCCTTTCGAAGGATTGAGTCTCATGAGGTTGGGTGTCATCGTGATTGCTGTGATTTTTGGGTTAAAGTGACTGTAAGGTAGCGACAGGAGTTAGAAAGGAATATGGTTAGCCTAGGTTTGTGACAAAGACATAGTTTCTTTGAGATTGAGATTTCGCAAACTCGAATTTTCTTTGTTGCGATTGCCTTCGCTTGATAACAGGAAAACGCGAAGTTTTCAGTATTATTTAAAATTATTTGCATGTTGATCCATCGTGTACCCTTCTCGCATATTCCTGTGGCTATCTAGGTATCGCGCACAGCTACGTCGATCGTCCACTTTCTCTGTGTTTGGATACTCCCATCAGCTTTCCATACGAAGGATTGAGTCTCGTGAGGTTGGGTGTCATCGTGATTGCTGTGATTTTTGGGTTAAAGTGACTGTAAGGGAGTGACAGTAGTTAGAAAGGTATATGGTTAGCCTAGGTTTGTGACAGAGACATTGGGATTGAGATTTCGACTAGTTCGAGGTTTTCTTTGTTGCGATTGTCTTCGTTTGATAACAGGGAAACACGATGGTTTCATTATTATTTAGGATTATTTGCGAGCCGATCCCCTGTGCGCAATTTTTGTGAATGTATAACTTCCTGCAACTATCTGGGTATCGCACAGAGCTACGTCGATCGTTCACTTTCTCTGTGTTTTGATATTACCATCTGCTTTTTCTTGGGACTTTCTCAGTGTCGTGAGATTAGGACTGATCGTGGTTACTGTGATTTTTAGATCAGAGAGATAGGAAAGGATATGATTAACCTAGGTTTGTGACACAAACATCATTTCTTTGGGATTGAGATTTCGCAAGTTCGAATTTTCTTTGATGCGATAGCCTTCGCTTGATAACAGGAAAACGCGAAGTTTTCAGTATTATTTAAAATTATTTGCGTGTCGATCCATCGTGTACCCTTCTCGCAAAAGTAAGTATTCCTGTGGCTATCTAGGTATCGCGCAGAGTTACATCGATCGTCCACTTTCTCTGTATTTTGATACTGTCATCAGCTTTCCTATCAAAGGATTGAGTCTTGTAAGGTCGGGTAGCATCGCGGTTACTGTGATTTTTGGGTTAAGGTGATTGTAAGGAAGTGACAGGAAGTTGGAGGTGAATATAGTTAACCTAAGTTTGTGACAGAGAGAGGGTTTCTTTGCAGGTGAGGTTTCGATTGTTGCGATTGTCTACGATTGATAATAGAAAAACGCGAATCATCGTCTACCCATGTTGCAAACGTATGCATTCCTGCAGCTACCTAGGTATCGCGCAGAGCTACGTCGATCGTCCACTTTCTCTGTGTTTTGATACTCCCACCTGCTTTCTCTTCGGAGGATTGAGTCTCGCGAAATCGTGTGATACTGTGGTTACTGTGATTTTTGGGTTAAGGGGAGTTATACGGAAGTGACGAGGGCTAAGGGTGAATATGGTTAGCTTATGTTTGTGACAGAGACGCGATTTCGTTGGGATTCAGATTTCGACAGGTTCGAGGTTTTTTTTTTATTACGATTGTCTCCCCTTGATAACAGGAAAACACCAAGGTTTCATTATAACTTAGGATTATTTGCGAACCAATTCCTCATGTGCAATTTTTGTGGATATATAACTTCGTGCAGCTATCTAGGTATCGCACGCAGCTACATCGATCGTCGACTTTCTCTGTATTTTGATACTGCCATCTGCTTTCTCTTCGGAGGATTGAGTCTCCTGAGATCGGGTGTCACAGTGGTTACTGTGATTTTTGGGATAGGGGGATTGTACAGGAGTGACAGCAGTTAGGGTGAATATTATTTAGTCTAGGTTTGTGACAGAGACACGGTTTCTTTGGGATTGAGATTTGCACAGGTTCGAAGATTTGATTGTTTTCATTTACTTACAGGGGCATGTTGAAGTTTTCAGTACTATTTAGGATTTTTTTTTTTTTTTTTTTAATCTCTTGTACACCTTTTTTTGTGAGTATATGTCTGTGATTACTTAGATGTCAATATGATGATCGTGAATTTTTTACGAATATGGTTTCCTGGGAAGTATAGGTAATCACGAAAATAATTTAGAGAAGCATAAATATTGAACATAACCGCGTTAATTTCGTTCATCAATGACATATGTTTACGAACTTAATCAGTCTAATCAGTAAAACTAATTATAGCGAATAAAATAGATATATCATATGAGTGATCATACTTATTAAAACTAACATTTCGTTTCGTTCCAGCTTATTTTCAATAATATACAAAGAGTATTGTATATTCTACAATTGCGATTACAACCAACTAAATGTCACTGACCAAAATAATTAAAAAGTGTCTGCATAAAGTAATTAAGAAATGCTTCTCAGCTCCAACTATACCAGCTATTCGTCAGTAAGAAATTAAATAGATCAGCCAAGAAAATCGGAATATGTGATAAACCATCGTCTCGATCCTCTAGAGACAGATTAACCGACATCATCGGAACACATGAATCGATACAAAGCAGTAGCAACGGCGAACCAATTATCCTCTTTCCGGTGTCATTCAAATCGAACCTTCTCTCCGCTGTTAATGGACATCAACATGTCCTATCGCCGCGGATAATTGCAACGAGCCGACAACAATCAACGACAGGTCGTTTCCACGCGTAGCAGTCGAACGTCCTGTCATTTCGGGCATTGCGTGCAATTAAGCATCGGCCTTTTTCGGCCGCGCGTTTGCCTTCGAAATGGCTCTGCTCGCACAAATTAGCGTGGCCCGTATAATGCCAACATTATTCCGCGAATGGTATATTCCGCTGCCACCGCGTGTATGCAGCTGGAAACTTTGAAAAAAGGAACAAGCTAATGTTAGAAACGAGGAAAGGTAAGAGCGGCTAACTTAATGCAAGAGGAGCCATGTTTTTTACCCCGTATCGCGCCTTGCGAATCGAGCCAGGGCTTATTTATTCATAGAATCCCCTGTTCCAGCCTCTTCCGCCTTCCTACGAGCTTTTGTTTAATTAAGCAATCGCCAATGAACCGCGAAAATCGTCCAGACGTTAAGATTCTTTTCATCTAACGAGGGCTCATTAATTACGAGATAGCGGAGTGTGTTCCATATCGCGATATCGTGCTTTCAGATTGTTCGCGATAAGGTTAATCTTCATATTTCGTTATCGGTTATTATTACGGGTTATTAATCGGTGTTTGAGGGAGTATGATAAAGGAATAAGGACAAATTAATAAATTTGAATAATTGACAAAAATATGTAAATGTTGTTGGAACCGTCTAGGAATATTTTCATCCAACGAGATCCTAATTTAATTGCAAATTGGTAGAATTTATTTCTCATCTCAGGTATGATGTGTATATAGGTGTATATAATTCCATCGTAAAGTCTGTATCCAGTTTCTAGAGATAATTAAGTTTAATTCAAGCAATTTTGGTAAAAGAGCACTGCGGGTGGATTGACAGATCAATGTGATCGATCAGAGGTTGTAGTTAATCCTGTTGGTAATTTTATTTGTGATAATTTTATATCGAGCTCGAACGATTTCTCTTTCATTGGGAATATTTCCGAATTTCGATTTATGGAGGTTAATTTAAAAAACCGGTGGGAATAAGAGAATTGTACTATGAAAGAACTCGAAAGGGAAATTATTCTTCCATGGCCGGAAACGGAGCCGGTTATAAAATTAAGGAACAGGAAATTGTTAGAACATAATTTTTCATAAAAACGGTGCTATCCTTTGTTTTCTGCGAAATTATTCGCTTTAATGAAACACGCGATAAAGAACCACAGGAATAATTAAATTTCACAATTTAACGAAGAACAAAAGGTTCATGGATTTTTCATCTTCTTTCTTGAATATTTGCTTTGAAATGAAATATACGATTTTTTCTGGTACAAGAATAATTAATAAAGTTACTTTGACTCAGTTTGACTAGACATTTTATAACACATTCGAAAAAAGATCTCTCGCGAAAAATGTTTAACAGTAATCACTACTTTGTAATTCATTCATAAAGTAATATTACTACGTGACAGATTCGTAATAGCATAACTGATTAATTCCTGTAATTAAATCTATCTATACATGGATAATCGAAAATTCTATAAAATATATTTAAAACTTAAATACCCGTTTTGTGATTTTTTCACGAGTCTGAAGCTCAAAATATAAATAATCCTGACGTTATTCCAAAAACAATATACTATAGTATACAATTTGAATTGTATTATATAATTGTATAAATAAATTAATAACTCGATGAAAATAACGTTTGTTATCGAAGATCATAGATTTTTATTATTTCAACATTAATAATACATTTCTCGAATCACTGAAAAACGTTTAATGGATTAAATTCATAATAAATCTATGCATAAAATAACACGACGTTCAAAAATCGACAGAAGTCACCGTATGTCCGCACAGGTCCAGAAAATACTGAAAATTTGATATGTACCATCATATTCATATACGATATAACAAGGTCATACATAAAACTTCGTTTCATTTCGTTACCCGGGAAGATATTGTTTATGGTGATTTTAAAAGCAGAAATAAGTGATCCTCGACGATAAAAGCAAAGCTTGTGTACGGCATTCTATCTAGCTTTTAAACTTGATTCGGTTAGTACGACAGTATACGCGATGTTTCGTACTTTTTCATATGCAGAATATGCCGATATGATATTCATACACGGTTTCTACTATAGAATGGCAAAACCGCGGTAGTTCGGCACCGGCAACGCCACTCTGATTCTGCAAATTCCTTCCTTCTACTTTCTACTTTTCAAAATGTTCGTAGAATTTTCGAAAAATGCTCTTTCCGCACGACGCGTAGAATTTACATTTTATATGAAATTGAGAGCATAATAAAGTAACAAAATTGATTAAAATCAATGAATATAATTAATATAATTAATAAATTAT
>NIJG01000062.1:301292-321314 GCA_002201625.1 Euglossa dilemma
TCGATTAAAAATTGGCAAGAACTTTCGCGCGCGAGCAGTCAAAATTTGAAATCAATCGAGAATATCACAAGCTTGAATAACCGTGGAAGAAAAATATTTTTGTTTAAGAAACATTTTTATTATCGAACTATTGACCCTTTGCACTCGATGATTGTTTCGTTACAAAAATATAAAAATTCGAAAAAAAATTGACGATATGTTTAAAACGAACATTCCACGTATCGTTGAATAATCTTAAATTTGGTACATTAATTAACATCTATCTTCAAATTCTGATTAAATGGTAACTGAAATTCGTTTCTCGGGTGCGAAGGGTTAACAATATCAAATTTCCGTATTTTTGCGAATTATCAATTCTTATTATTAAATTTCGTAGAAACTTTCTCTCTTCTTTGATTGAATAATATTCTATGACAAATTACTTTCTTGAATTTATATTCCAACTGTTCCGTAGCAAGATATAATGATAAAACTTGAGAATTCTACACGACCTATCTCCAATTTTAATTATAGTTGTAGTCGTAGTTACAGTTGTAGTTATAATTGTAGTTATGGCTGCAGTTCTAGTCGTAGTTGTAGTCGCAGTTAAAATAATATATTTATATGCAGTCACAATTATAATTAAACTGACGAACAACACGAATATTTATTAGTATGAAATTAATATAACTTTTAATTTAACTATTTCTCTCGACAACATTTAACATTAATCCTATCATTGTCTAAATCACCGTTTTCCAAATTTTCATTCAAAATTCGTGTTCGTGATTTTTCTTTTGATATACGTGTAGTCATTTTCACAATGTCTCCAGTTAATTTTTCAAAGCTTCTACTTCTTTTCCATTCATCGGTCATTTGACTGTGGAGTTTTAGCGTTAATAACAATTTCTTGATAATAAATAATTTAAAATTCACTCGGGATAATTCCACCTGTAATAACAACTTCTTAATAGTAACTAAACTAATAGTCAATCACATAGCAATTTACCTTTCAAAAATAAATTATCTTCTCATTTCTAAATAATAAAGAATAGCCCAATTTTCGTCGGTTCGGACAAAAACCAGATTGAAATACTCGCTTTGAGAAAAGTCTTAATTGCATATTCGCCAGAAATTTTCCCTCCACAGTTTACCAAAATTTTTCAATCGCTGCACCATCAACAAGAAGCTGCACCATCCTCGAGAATCCGATTCGTGTGTTTCATCGGAACAATTCAAAGTCAAAATTTCTCGATAGCCCACACCCCGAACACCCGATCCATCCGCGATTCCAAGCGAGAGATCCTCGAGTCGACGGGAGATTTTATGAATAATTTCAGCGTTGCGATGGTATGTCGCGACAGCGACGAGCGAATAATGATCAGGAAAGCGTGCATAAGTCAGACATTAAGTTTTGATTTCGCGTCGGTGGCCGCGGAATAACATTACTTTACGATTCGCGGAACAACCCTGTTATATATCGGCGTCGAAGCGTGCCAGTGACTTTTATGAATAGCTTTATGCAGGTGAAAGAAGTAGTTGTTAAGACGACGAGGGAATCCGCGATATCGAGACCGTGGAATCGGGTCAACGACCGTGGAGAAACATTACTCGTAGAGAAGCCGGTTTCACGCACGTACATCGTAAAGTCAGCCCCGACTTCAGGGTTGAAGCGAGGAGAGGGAAGGTGTGGCAGGGAATTTACGTCAATTTGCAAAAAACTGTCGCCACGGAGAAGCCGGCATTAGCTGACGATTCTCGTAAAATTCCTGTGCCGATGCTCTCCGCTCCGCCAAGTCGCTATCCTCCTCACCCTCCGCGAGCTTTCCTCGCGCTTGCGACTCGCCTTTCCGCTTCGCGATCGTCGGCGATAAGCACGGGGTCGGTTAAGAAGCAAGTTTCCGTGAAATGGATACACAGCCGGTGTATTGTAGATATTCAACAGGTTATTCTGAATTAAAAATCGCGCGTAATTGATCGTGTCATGGACGATAGGGAAAATCAAAAGGGGGTAGTTCAAGTATGGGGTGGAAAAACACAGTCGAATCTTGATAATTTTGGAAATTTGCGGATGAATATTTCGGATTTTCTTCGCATTTAAATATACGCTTTTCATTCTATGCCTGTATTTATAATTTGGACGACGATTTTTTGTTATTGTCGGAAATTTCTTTCTGCAAGGAAATATAAGTTTCTAACTACGATAATAATATTTTATTAATGGAAATATAAATTTCTAATATTTCTAAATTTAGGAAATCGATCTTTGATTAATACTAAAAACGATCTTTGATTAGTGAAAATAGACAATTTTGAATACGTCAGAGTTAACTATCAGCATAAAATGAATTTAACTGTATCGTTTATAGCCTCTCTTAGAAAATCTACTTTTATTTAAGAAATCAACAAATTCAAAACAATAATATTAATTAGTATTAGAGAAAAAGGAATCTATTATTTTTATAATTTCAAATGGATTTCCTTTTCTCCTACCTTATTGCAGTCAAATAATTCTATCATACCTGTTAATTTATTTGCTATATCCAAAAATATTGTATCAGAAACTCCTTGAAATTTTTCTTATCTGTAACGAAAGCAACGTCAACTGCAGAGGATTAATATCGAAATTGGACACTATCCTAATACCCCGAGACTGTTAATCATACCCTAAAATTAAACCTCAGCAACCACGTACATAATAAAACCCGCGAAAAGAAATATCGCAAAAATTACGCGAGAAACGCAGAAAAAAGGACACGTTAAACAACGAATCAGGCGAACAGCTTAAAGAATAATCCACATTCTTGCACACGTTCCACCACACCGATAGTCTAATTAAAACCAACTACGTTCCCCCGAATGCAAACACCCAAACACCATTTCCCGCGACAAGCACGGCCATTACGAGGTGAACCACTCCGCAAGTTTTCGATATTTCCCGCGACACTAGGCGGTTTTGTCGTGGCGTCGGCCTGTCAAAGGTCAACTAGCGAAAAAAAAAAAAAAAAAAAAAAAAAGATTGCATTACGTGCCAGAGATCAAAGCAGCCCCGACAGTTCACTCGACGCTAATTATACATTCACCGCAACATCGCGGCGCCCTTCGCGGCTAACCGTTCCATGTCAACAATCACCGTGCATTGTCGATTCGTTTGTACGCTAATTAAAGGTGAATCCCAGTTGCCGGCGTGTCGTTTCGATACCTGTGCGCCTCCTTACAAATGAACCGTGAATATTCATGCGTTCGACACCTGACGTTCAGGGGATGCTCCGACGGGGTGAATAAGAAAGGCGAAAGTGACTGACCAGGCCACCACTGGCCAACCGCTTAATGAAGACGCCCCTGGCGTTTGAAGCTTACCGTCACGGGCCCCTTCCTTCTCGCCTTTGTCGCGGCTTCTGTCACTAAAGGCTTTCCGACTCTCGTTTTGTGGCTCAGAAACCTCCATTTCCCTTTGACAGATTATTTTCAAGCTGTTTTCCTCGCTTTTCCCCTTTTTTTCTTTCTCTTTTTTTCGGTTTTGGTTAATTGTAGCGAGGTTGAAAGATTCCAGGGATTACAGGGGTAGTTTCTTTATTTCGTTGGGTTTTAATTGTGAAGCTTTTAGGGGCTGTGCAGGAACTGAAGGGAGATTTGAAGTAATCGTAGTGGAAGAATGTTTGGGGACAAATTTTTCTGTTGAAGTATATGTTATATCATGTAGCGTTTATTATTGTTTATGTACTATGTGATTTTATTATACTGTGATAATTTTGAAGAAAGGATATATTTCTCATTGGTGATTGAAGCGAAGCTAGCTTTATAGGGTATAATATAAATATAGTAATTATGAACTTACGATTAGAATTTTAACATAGATTTTCGATTGAAATTTTGTATTAGTAATTTGGTGTTAAATATATTAATTATATGAATCATCCATTTGGTATGAGAAAAATAACAATCAAATGGAAATGATATCATGGTAGTCAGAAAAATAAGAGGAAGAGTATCAGATTTTTCAGAATTGCGTGAATAAAAGTGATCTGATTGGTGATAATCAGAGGAATGTTTATTTCAAATTATTATCACGTTTCCTGTGAAAAATGAAAGTCTAGTATAGTAAGATACAGTATTACAATATCACAAAAATACATGTCGAAATTAGTATAAAATTTCTTACTTCTCAAGCTTTGAATATCCAATTTAATGAACATAAGTACAAAATTGTATTGTGTTTTCTTAAAAACTAAAAATCCGATTATTGAATAATAACAATTGCAACGATAATAAGAGGAATATCGAAATTACTATGAAATTTCTAAGAAAAATTAGATATGCATGTTTCAGACGAATCTCGAGTACTGTCAAAAAAGTTTGGTCAAAAAGTAAATATTATTAACCGAATTTCTATCAAGTTTGCAGTGAATTCTCTTCCATTCCATCCTTTTTTTGGGCCCGTCTCTATTTTCTTATAACCCAACTCCAAAGTGCTCGGGGAGCTTATTTAGGACTTTGTTTACTAACTGCGAAACGATCTCAACGCAAGGGAGGAATCAGGCATGCGCTTATGGTGTATGCACCGTAAATTATTGCACTTAAATTTGAGACTTCTACAACTGCCACTCCATTAACTCACAACGGTTTTCCCGAAGTTCAACGTGTAAGTTGCTAACTCTTCGGAAGCTAGTTAACATTTCATCTACTACGCATCCTGTATTACTGTTGTGTTCGCGATAGTCGGGCAATATATTAGACTGATAGAAAATTTCTCCTTTCATCGAGGAACGGAATTAAATTACTTCAACTCTTTGCACTCGAGAAGTGATTTCTCAGTCGCTAATTAATAAAATCGTGTAAATTGCCCACCAATATTTAACTAAGTTTAATGTAAAACAGGGATACACGAAATATTGAAATAAAAAAATTTTATGGCAATAGACTTTGAAATCTTTTTCTTTTAATTAAGGATAGATTTGTTACTGTTCAATTCGATACAACTCAAAAACCAACCAGAAATTCGAATCTGATACAAGTACAAACCCTCATCCAAGCCTAACTTAAAAGAAAGGAAAGACGATAGACTGAACATTCTTCTTTCCTCAATTTTCGGTAGATTTGTTACTGCTAAACTAACTGAAATTCGAAACCCAACCAGAAGTTTCAAAAAGATCCAATTACTAATCCATATTCAAACATAATATACATCTAATCAACAAGAAAGGCAAGATGATTTTTCCTTCAACTAAACATAGTTAACACTAGGTTTATGGAAGTTCTTTGTACATTTATCATTATGGAGACCCGTCAAATTTACAGGTAAAGAAAACNAACACTAGGTTTACGGAAGTTTTTCGTATATCTATCATTATGGAAATTTACAGGTAAAACCACGTATTTTCTTTAAAAAAAAAGACTATGAGTTTAATCTAAAAACAATTATAATATTAAGGAATTTAATAAAAGTTGATAAAATCTATTAATATTGTATAATCGAAGCAACCCTCGTAAACCTAGTGTTAAAGTTAGAAACTAACCAGTAGATCCAAAAAGATCCAACCGCGGACGCACTGTTATATCGTCTTATTTAGGAAGACCAATAAACCTTTCGATGATAATCGTGATTTAGCGTGGAGTTCCGGGGAAACTGATTCCAGCCTACTGTTCCTAGGTACCGTTGCGAAAAGACCCGGTGATACACCCCGTGGCGTTCGGCTAGCATGTTGGAAGCCTCATAAAATGCAAATGTTGTTAGCATTCCCTTATATTCGCTTATACTTTGCAATCCTCGCGATATATGCACACCCATACATACGTAGCGCGTTTGATATTCAAAAGCTGAGATTTACGAGCGAATGAAAAATACATATAACGTTCTACGCTGACGCTTCGTCCACGTCTGCTTCGATCCCGGCACCTTTTCATACGAATAATTTCGAATTTGCAATTGCTATTCATCTGTCCTGACGTGGCCGCCCGTTTATGAAACAGAATAACGTCGTTCGCGCGACAATAATAGTCCGCTAAACGTTCAACGAGACAATGCTACACCGCCGTTTATCGTTCCGTATCGATTCCACGCCGACAACCCCGGCTCGTTGATGAAATTTAATAACAACGCCGATTAATTTGTCGTTTCTGCCGTTTAATAATATGCCGCGCGTCAAGTAATGGTCTCCGAGCGGTCATTAAGCTTTACGTGATAATTATGGTCGTTGAAACGAGGTATAAACGTTCGACGTGTCTTTTCTGCAAAAATTCCAGATGCCAGATTCGATCGAGTCCGATAAATCTTGAATTTGGACACAATGATGATTGCCAGAACGGCACCGGAAGGCATCATTTTTGAACGATGACGTTTTTAGAGTAATTGTTAAATGAAAATGTGAAATTGAAATTTTAGTAATAATTTAGTATAGTATTTCTGTGTGGATATTCCTACATACAACTGAGACCAGTTAACGTTGCTGGGAATTGGAATTATGTCCGAAAATTATATCACATTTTCGTTTTCCATGTGTGTGAATTTTTCCCATTTTTGATGTTATGAATTTTGGAAATTGTATTAATAATATTCGGTATTTCATGGAATTTTTTATGACTAAATTACTGGTGTATCAAACAAAGTCGCAATGTTCGCCATTTTGTTATAATATGGTTCAAATTTATAACACATGCACTTGACATTAATTATGTATACAGGCAAACATTTTCGAAACAAAATTCCATAATCACGAGCATAAACGATGCGAGAGATATTACATGAATGTATAGGAAACGATTGAATAAAAGTAATAAATAAATAAAGAAAGAAATTCAAATAACGATACAAATAATTCTAAATCCTACATTGAACTACGTATATCAAATCACGTATATCAAACTGAAAATAAATTAACATGTAACTATAAATTAAGAATGACACAATTAACAATAAATCAAAGTCTTCATCTAAATATTAACAACTTCGTCACAAGGAATACCTAAATCTCAGGAACAAATTCTGAAAATTAAGTAAGCGATAAATATACGAATATTCAATTTATCAAGATTTACATCACGAATGACTTTAAACTCCAAAATAGACGTAACAATTCCTAAGATTAATTCAACCTTTAGAAACTTCAGGAGTAGCGTCGTCCAAAGCTCAGAGGCCGAAGTTCACGAAATTAGGACATAGTCTGGGTCCTCACGGTAAAGACGACAAATTACATCGAAGATAGATCTAACGTTCTAATTATCGCTCGCGAAGCACGTTCCAGATCATCGCCTGGGAGGAATCGTATCGCAAAAAGCAGATCGGCATTCGGTTCGGTTTACGAGCGTGCTGTCGTTACGAGGGCGTAAAGATGGTCGCTGCTTTTTATTAAATTCTATCTCGACGAGGGTGAACGAGGCTGCATGGCATTTTTAGGAGCGTCGAAAAGAAAACCGTGATACACCGTGAATGATTCATTTCGAATCACAATTTCATTCCACTTTCTGTTTCTCTTTTTACCTCTTTACAATTCTCGTCGAGATAAATCTCGATTTAAATAGTAAAATTAAAAAGAATATTCTATTAAATTGTATATATTAAACGGAATGTTTAATAAAACAATTTTATGAAATATTTTATATCAATTGAAACGTATTACGTACGAAGTAAAGTATTTTCGTGAAACGCGAGGATTCCGGATAAATTTATAATTTTATTTTAATAGAATTTTGATAGAATTTTTGGATTTACGTCAAGGAATGGTTCGAGAATGATGCATGAGAGGGTTGTCTCCTTACAAGCGTGATACGTTCGCGTTTACACTGCAGGAACAGCGCATGAGAATCATGAGATCATTAGTATTCTCTATCGGTGTACCACTCGAAGATGCATAGAGTTTATGTTTCGTGGGACGTTTGCTATCGCGACTCAACGTATCCCCTAGCGTTTCGTGTAATTTCCTCCGAGACGACTAGAACTATACTTCTCAACAGTGAGTTAGAAAATTTCGTTCATAAATAAACGCGATAAGAAACTGTACCAACAGCCAATTTCAGCTTACATCATCGATGACTACCATTACTACAGAAAATTTAGTCGATATTTTTTCTTTAAAATTGAAATAAAAATTCTACAGCCTATTCCATACTGTTTCTAGTATTTTAAATATTTTTTCCCGTTATTATTTCTACTATTTTAGAATTTTCATTTAGTGGTTTTACTATTTTTATTATCGTGTATATTATTTTCGTTTTATTGATTATAATAATTTTACTATTTTTACTATTATGATATTTAAGAATTTTATTATTTTTGTTACTACTACTTTCGGCTATTTTTGGTTACTTTTACTATTTTTATTATCGTTTTTATTATTTTTATTATAATGGTTGTAGCAATTTTATTACATTTACTATTATCACATTTGTCAATTTTATTATTTTTGTTATTACTATCTTTGCTATTTTCACCATTTTATAAACAGTACTTTTAGTACTTTTATTGCTATTTTTATTATTTCTAGACGATTTTGACTATTCCTACGATTTATCCTACATATTATTATTTTCGCTATTTATACTAATATTATTTCCGCTTTTTCCACTACTTCTGCTATTACTATGTCTATTATTAATATATTTACTATTTCTACGATTCCCATTGTCGCTGCTTTCACTGTTACTACCTTTATCCAAACTAAATGCACGAAACTCCAAACTACCCCTTCATACCCTATCAAAATTCCTTCGTCGACGCGAAAATCGTCGAAGCAGATTATGTAAGATGAAACTTAAAATTCCGTCTTCGTGCCCAGTTATTTTTCACGTTCATCGTTAATGCAGAACGGCGTCAAAGCGCGTTGGAAATTCAAACAATGCTGACAAAGTTCGGGCGAAGACTGTTAATGGGTATTCGACTTTCAATTTCCGGCTGACCAAAAAATAACCCTGCAAATTCCCAATTCGATAATTGCATAACGAGCGTGCATTCCTTTCGGATCATCTCGTGATCTCGCGTGCGAAACGCTCGAAAACCATCATCTCGAGCGAACGCGAGAAGGACGTTCGAGGACCAACGGCACTTCCGGTTGTTGCGCGTCGAGAAACAGCGCGATAAACGACGCATCTGCAATTCTGGACAAAGATTATACCTTTTTACAGAGTAAACAGACGATCAACAGGTGTTCGCGCGTCCCTCTGCCGTTTCGATGAAATAAACAGACGGGTTTCTTTGCCGCGAATTGCATGCCTCATGGTTGGAAAGAAATCAACGAATTGCGAATTGGAATTAAAGCGAGGAACATTACTGTATTCAGGTTAAGTATTGTACTTGGAAACAAGATACGATGCAGTACCGTACACACTCGTAACGTTCAAAACGATTTTCCGTGTTTATCGAGTAACTTTAATGTTAGGGGTTGCACCAATTATACGATATTAATGGATTTAATTAACATATATTAAGTGTGTTAATATCTTCTTTTTCCTTTTTTAAAGAAAATACGTGGCTAAAGTGCTCGTAAAACTAGCGTTAAAGAGATATGTCTCATACAAAAGATTAGTATTTATGCCGTGGTTGCTGATAAAAATATTTAAAATTATTCAAGTGTCATTCAACTCTAAAGGTTCGTAACCACATCCTGTTGCAATATTTCGAAGGTGAAGATTCAATTGTAGAAACTTAAAGAATATGATAATTTGTTAAAAGGTAAAGAAAATCAGGAGCTCGTTTTAGAAGAATAATCTATGGGTCAAAATCATGTTTTGAAATATCCAAACTTAGAAAATATTCTCATTTGTAAGGCTATACTAATCCAAACCTCATACAATCGATATTAAATAAATTCTATTTTGAATATAAAATGAAGACTATAACAAGAAAGAAAATACACAAGTTTTACAGTTGGATACATGAATTTCATTTCTCACGTAGAATATACAATCAGTTTCAACAGGAAACCTAAAGAACAATAAATGAAACAATATCAAGAAACTTTAGAACGAACTACGAACATAATTTCTTCTCTTTCAAGTTTGTTGTCATTAACAACTAACAGGAAAACTGAAATAAAAAGGAAACTACAAAAGTTGAGTCTTTGTTAGAATCAATATTACATGCACTTCATCTTTCGCGCAGAATACACAATCAATTTCAACAGGAAATCTAAAGAACAATAAATGAAACAATATCAAGGAACTTTACAACGAACTACGAACATAATCTCTCATCTCCTATGTATATTGTCATTAATAACCTAAAAGAAGGCTATAATAAAATGGAAAAACCCCTGCACCAAGTTCAATTATTTCCATTTACCACTTCTGCTACTATAATAACACCTTATCTTACCGGATACAACCTGTAAAATAAATACAACGCTACCCAGCACTGGCAGGATATACAAACAATACGCACAAATGACGCTGATAAATCAGTATAAACTGTCATAACGTAAACGCAAATTCCAAGCCTCGTATTACATTAAATACAGTATCTATAACACGACCATGGTGTAATTTATATACTTAAAGGTTGCTTACTAAATCAGTACAAGCTCTCATAACGTAAACACAAATTCCAAGTCTCGTATTGTAATAAATGTAGTACCTATATGTTCACGGTGTAATTTCTGTACTTAAAGATTGCTTACCACGTCCTACCGCGTGTTTTACAGTATTAACACCTTGTCTTGCGACGTAAATTCCGATGGTGCGTGCCATAGTCAACAGGAAGGTTGGTCACACGTCGAGTCGCTTCGTGGGAACGCGGCGAAGAATAACACGCAACTGAGGCAGGAAGACATCGACGAAAATTAACCACGAGCCTGACCCATGTTGTTTACGTTCAGCCCTAGCTACAAACCACGCCTCTCATCCATGACACTCGTGTTTGGCCCGATTTCCTTGCCACGAATCTCGCCCGACATTATGAGCGAAAGATTTAATTAAGGACGAAGTATTAGGGTGTCCCATAAATTTCTTTCGCACCATGCTTCTAACTGGCTATATTTGTATAAATATGCAAGCTTCTTTATTAGTCTATGGTATCGGTTTCAGTTATCCCAGAGCTGTTTTAAACTACGTTTCGTTGGTGACATTGTCTCTTATAAAACTTTTGTGAATTGCCAAATGAAGCATTTGCGGCATGTTATGCTTCGTTGCTTTGAAAAAAGTAATAGTGCGAAGGATATTGCAAGCGAGATTTGTAGTGCTGAGATTACGGGAGTAATGCTACGACTATTACGACCATCTGCGATTGGTTTAAGAGATTTAGAGCTGACAATTTTGACTTGGAAAACGAAGACCGCAGCGGCCGAACAGCAACGAAGGATGTGGATACCTTATCAAGGTCATACTCGCTAAAAATCCGTGATATATCGTGCGGGAGATAGTGGATGCCACTAATATTCACAGGACAACGGTACATAATCACCTGATCAGGATGGGATGCGAAGTTTGGAATCCATGCCCGTTGACAGAGATCGGCCTTATGAATCGCGACTCCATTTGCGATTTGCTTTTCCAGTGACACGAAAGAAATCTTTTATTAAATCATTCATTTCCAGGAAAATTTACAGCGTCTCGACTTGGGTGTGAAAATTTTATGTTAAAGGTACTTTAAAAAATCTAATAATGTATAGTTTCAGATATAATGGCATTTACCTTTTCTAAGAATTTCTAACTCAAACGACTATAAACTTATTTCGTGATGAGTTGCAATCTACTGCGAGAGATCTCAGTACAAGATCAAGTGAACTTCAACTGTCAAAAAATTCTCTCCATGATAAACAATTCTAATTCATAACTGAAATAGAAAAGTACTTTGAGGAATATTTTGCAAAACTCAAAAACTTTAGAAAGAGAGAATAATGAGACTTCCTGAGAAATAAAAGAAGATAGAGTAGAACGTTTGATAAACAACAAATATTGTGTATTCACATCGTGTCAAAAAAATAGAAACTTATGGTTTCTTCCCTAATAAATTGATTTATGCGAAAGACATTAGTAGATCGTGGAGTTTGATTTCGCGAATGCTTCTAACCGGTGCGCATAACCCGCTTCAAATTAAACGTCATATATTACGCGAAAATCCTAGGCATAAACACCAAAATCTCACCACTAATTGAGTTTCCTTGCATTCAGAAAAGCTACCGCATAACAAACCAAGTCTCTTCGAAAATTAAACGTCTTACATTAGCCAAAAAGCCAACAACGATCACATGTAGCAACAAAAACCTAAGTCCATCGAATCCCGAGACACAACCACCAAATTTTAATACTAATTGAATCTCCTTGCATTCGCAAACGTTACCGTATAGTAGACAAGGTCTATTCGAAAATTAAACGTCTTACATTGGCCAAAAAGCCAACAACGATCACACGTAGCAACAAAAAGCCAAGAGCATCGAATGCTGAGACACAACCGCCAAAATCTCGCCACTAATTGAATTTCCTTGGATTCGGAAAAGCTATCGTGTAACAGGGCAGGCTGTTCGAAAATTACCCAAAGAAGAAGAGAGCGTCACCTCGGCAGCATCTGCCGCCGAGGCAATCACGTAGCGGCAGAACGCTCGGGACAACGACGGCAAACGCCATCCGGCCGCCACGGCATCCCGATATTAACATTCAAAGTGTATCAGGCGCGAGCCCGCCATCATCCCGGCAGAATCGAAGCCTGTAGCCCTCGATTCCACGTCCCCTTCGTCGGCGTCGTGTCACCAGGCGTCGAACTCGCGACAGCCGGCCGTTCGTTTACGCCACAGCCAGTGATAGATTCGTTATTACCCGCGAATCCGGTATTCTATATACGTTAGGTGACCGTGTAATAGAGAAAAGGGGAAAGACTGCTCAGTATGCATTGCGGTCTTCTGCTGTCTGGGCTCCTAGGGTGGGGTTAATATCGAGCTTCCGGTGTACGATATGCCCGGTGCATGCACGTATCCCGACTCCAGCCAACACACTCCGACCATTCTCGCGTTGTGTACACGTGTACACGAGAACTCGTGCGATGAGTCCTACTATCCGTGTACGAAATGCAATATAACCTGCTTTCGATTTTGCTTCTTGCCTCGCCGCGACAGCTCACGCGTGCTACCCAATGTCTGCGGACGAGCAGTCGCGATTGACTTCGAATGTTTGGATATTTACAGAAGAATAATTCGCAAATAAATTGCGGCAGGTTGCCTCGTTTCAAGTCTTGGCATCTCTTTGATAGCTTGAGGCTAGGAGGAATGAAAGGAAGAGAAAGGATGTGTTTTAATTCTTGCAACTTTACAGATTTGTAGATTTAGTTATACAGTTTAAGAAAATATACCATTATAAGGTCAACTACTAGATAGTTTTTGAGATATTTATTAGTTTGGTGTAATAGCGAGATCTCACTTGAGAAATCGTATGTTTGATCTAAATTGCTGCATTGTTGTTGTGGCGAGAATCTGAGAGTGACGTGGTTTCCTTATGGTCTTTTGGAACGAAGAGTAATCAGAAATTGTCAAAGAACGAATTCTTTGATTGACAGTTGATTGGATCAAGAGTGTTCGATTCGATCACCTCCAAGAAGAAGAAGGAACGTCCTCAATGGCAAGATCGATAGTGGAGAACACCCCGCCTTCAAGGTGAGGCTCTTGAAAGATCACCCACGTGTTGGTGACCTTTCTGCAAAGGTGACCGACAACGTCAGCCTTGGATCACCTGAAATCAGCTCATAGCCTGGCCTCGACCTCTGGAAACCTATCGCTAATAAAATCCATAAATCCTTATCGCCTAATTTCGTCAAATTAGATATTGGAAAACTTCTCAAGACGAAATTTGGTAAAATGTGCAATAGAAAATACCGAATTATTTATTATTTGAGATCTGGCTGTAGAAAATCCTACTTTTCGTTCGACAACGGAACGACTTGGAGATATTAAATTCTAAACACCCAATCAACCGACAGTAAGAGCGGATTGGGTGCCGTGGTGGCGTAATTTAGCGGCCATTTCTGGTGCTTATGGCTTCGCTGCGAATCGCGGCATCATATCGGGCAGATTAGCCGTGGACAAAAAGGACCGGTATTGGCCGGCTGTTTCGTTTGAATGTTGCGGAATGGCGGGATGAATGTGCATATGGATTAATTTCTTGTTTGATAACGGACTGATGAAGCGGTTGAATAGGCGGTCGAGGATGGAGAGCTACCGAGATTGGTTTCTTTGAATGCGAGTGAAGAACAGCGGTGGAAATAATGGACTGGAGTGAACGTTTAATGCCAATGGCGACGTGGTCTCGTGGATAGCATCGGTTTGATTAACGTGGGTTCCTGCATTATGGTTATTATATTCAACGGTTATTATGTCGCGGGTTTCTGCGGGGTTTCCGATTCAAATTGCGTTTGATTCGCTGGTTCGGCGACCGTACAGGATGATGTGTAGGGAAATTGATGGTATTTCTCCGTGTTTTTGACGTCATCCGTGTTCAATTTCTGAGAACAGGTATTTCGAATTTCTGGTAATTCTGGTATCATATGAACGAATGGTTATTTTATGATAGATGTTAAGTATAATACATCAGGAGTAAATATATACGTTAATAAAATCCTGCTTATGACATATGATAATAAAGACAAGAATCAAATTTTTAATATAACTTATTTTGATGCAGATGGACGACTAAGAAGAAGACAGTTTACAGATCTCATTTTGTAATAAAATAAAATAATAACTAAGATGTTTAATCAGTGTTTCATAACACTTATGGAATAAGCCGCATATTATGCTTAAACCAAAATTATGTATATTTACACTTTGTTATTAAGACAAATTGCAAATACCCACGAGAGGTTCATTTTTCATGAGTTATTATACTTCTGTAGAGTTTATTTTAAAATTTTTAATTTTCTGCAAGCAATTTTAAAATGTTGTACAAGTATTTCGAGATGAAATCGTGTAAAGTCAGGAACAAACAAGTGCCCCTTAACGTTCAATATTTGCGCTGTTGAATTCTGGATAGCGGAAATGAGTACGTAATTAAAAATCTACTGAAGAAGATTCTGTTGCGAAGTTTACATCGCGAGGTACAAGAATCTCTCCTGGATGTTCTTACACCGTAAAACTTCCTTAGTGATGAGAAATTAAAAGTCGATTTCCAGAGTTTTTCGTCAATACGGACCAAGACTTCAATGAGAGAGGCATTATGATGTTACCTTTAAAATGGCAACGAATTACAGAACAAAACGATGCATATTGGACACAAATCGGACAATCTGAAATATGTTAAATAAAGTCTTGAAGTTCGCGGAAAAATAATGGATTTCTTTTTGTACCAACCTATTATAAATATAAAATCCTTAAACCGCGTCTGTGATTTCTGAATTAAAAATTGGAAAGAAACGATCCCGCCGTTTATTTTCGGCAGCATCGATTTGCATAGCGAGAGCGGAAAGAAGAAACTCGATTTGGTTCATCCCGTAGACCAAAACAGTCCGTCGAAATCACAGGCAGAGGCTCGTAAAACGTATCATTGCGTCGCGTTATTCGCGCAATTTATTTGTTCCATCCCGTGCCTTCTTTCACCGCTCGCGTCCGATCGGCCATAAATCACGCGTTTAACACGAACGATCCCGCAGCCGGTCGAAACTTCGTACACGGAGGCGCAATCCGGCCCCGGCTGCCGGAATCGGCATTATCATACGCGAATGCGAAATCGATAAAATTTAAAAGTCGATACGCGGCACGACGCTGCCGTGTGGACGCCGGGCCGTTGGCGATCGATCGGGCGCGGGTATGCATTTTTCAAATGTTCGGACTACCGCGATGCGGTACATTAAACTAGAAACACATTGCAGGAAGCGCGGCATGTATGGATCATCGATGGAACGGGGCAATACCTACGCGCTGCCCCGTAATTCGCGAACCGAGCATTTCACGAATCCCCGCAACTTCGGTAATGCGTTGCGAACCTAAGGATTTTCCCTACGTTGCGTGCATTTTGGCACGACCAACATTTCCGCAGGGCTGGCCCCGTCGTCTCGCGGAAAATGCACGGTATCGTCGCGATCGGGTTTCCCTTTTTCAAACGCGTGGTAGGCTAGTTCTAAGAATTAATTAGATACTGCGAGAATGGAACAAGAACGGCGCTGGAAAAATGTCGAGCGTGTTTAGGACGAGAGTGATCAAGCAAGAGGAACGGCATATTCATGAGAGTGTCGAATGTAAGTCAAGAGTAAAAGTCTAGGAATGCGATTGAGTGTTTAAGATACGTGAAAAAAGCACGATCAACTAGTTAATCGTGTTTGATCATTGGCTATTTGAATTCTAACTTTTGTGGAAAACGAAACATATTCTCAAATTTCAAGACGTTTAGAATATTTCTAGGCCGGAATACAGCAAATGAAAAATATGAAAAATTTAAGACGAACTCATGCGTCCCCGCATGCACCGGCTGAAACAGCATAACGAATTTATTTAGGTCCGATGATAACATTTTTTAAATATTAGCGTAAAACGTGCGAAAACAAAAGTCGAAAAGCAGATTTATGATAGGGTTTCTTCAGGGATGGTCGGTCATGGGACAAATGCATAACGCTGACCAGACGCTGAGCCCATTAATGATTGCTGGCCCGAAGTTCCCTAGCCATCGAGTGGTGCAAATGCCAATTTTTTGATGTTGGAACCATGTGCTGACAATAGACCAATGGCCCAATGCCGTGCTACCTAGAGAACAGTTATTTTATTGGCAATTTTATAAAATAAACCTATCTTTTTGATCCAATATCTTAGCAGCGACACTTACTCTGAGATTGACGAGTATACTCGTCATCGCTCGATTTCAAAATAGAGCGTCAGGGTTAACTGATTAAATCCAAGCCTGGCAATCAATCTTTTAATACCAGTATAAAAGAGAAGGTTTTTGGGTCCTAAATTCAGCTATGGTTTATTTCAACAAGAACCATGACGAATGACATAAGTAAAAAGACGTTTGGGTGGTTTCGTTAAGTTACAAGATGTCGTACATTTTTCTTTACATTTTCAGTTTTATTTGGGTAGCAGAGCAATTAGTATAGCAAGACATTCTTGAACTACCTATTACTCTTGTAAGGAGCATAGCGTATAAGTCCCCACAGATCGAGCCTTGTAGGCCCATTGACAGGCAAGTCTTATGTGTCATTTAATTTTTCTATCAAACCTATTGTCTACAATATCGCATGAGACTCGTACAAAAATTGAGCTAAACACGAGTATCACAATTGAGAGCTGATGGTTTATAGATTTTTACGCGTGGAATAACGAGTGGTTGGCTCTTTCTTTTATTCGATAGTTGTATCAAAGGAAATAGATATACAGTGAATGAAATTTACATAAGCACTCTACTTTTGTTCAATGAAAATGTATCAAAATCCTATTAGTCTGTTCGAATTCTACTCAAAATGTGTTCAGAGACACTAAGATCCTGGTTTTATAAAACAATAGAATCGGAAAATAACGTAAGCAATGAAATACAAGCTTACTTCTGTCGAGATCGCTCAAATTTCGTTGAAAATGTGTTCGAGGACACGAAGGTTTTTCTAATAAGAAACGGTTTAATTCAAAACAGGAATAGCGAATGCGGCTGCCATGTTTATGCGCGTCTCAGACCGGAAGCGGAGGATCGGTGGCGAGATACGACGAAAACACGAATCATGCGCGAGAACTTTTCAGTCTGGAATAAAGTGGCAGAATTATTGGATCGCACGAACCGGGAGAGAGGAAGAACGGACGAACAGGCGGATATGCTAACAACGTTGCATATTACGCGTTCAATTTATCGGCTCAATTGCAACTGGAAACTTACATTCCGCGCGTCGCTGATTCCGCGAAATAATATTTCTCGTTTCGACGGAGCAAAAAACACCGATAGTATATAGAGAATGTGTCCCAGTTTAGTTTTTCCGCCCGATTTTCCACCGACGTCACTGATCATCCGAGGAAATGTGTCCTGGCTGAAATTCGTCTCGCATTTCGGGGGAAATATTTTCCGGGGGTGGTTTAATTCTTCGTGTCGGACTGGGGATGATTGAAGGTACCTAGTGTGCGGATATCTATTGGAATCAACGCAATATCGACAATTTTCTGTCATTCTTGACATGAAATATAAAACACGTAGTCAAAGTTTGTACAAATAAATCCTGTCAATTTCAGGATCAAAGATCTTAATGATCATATGTAACCCTCCTATAACACGATAGATAGGTTCCTAAGAAATCCTGTGTTGTGCAAAACCTGTGTTTATGAGATCCAGAAAAAAGGGAGTTGCGATCCGAAAATTTAACGAAAACAAATATTTTTTCTTAATTCCATATAAGCATACAATCTTAATATATTTGATAATTTGTGTATACATTCTCACGTAAAGCCATTATATTTCATTATTCCATCTTGTCATTATTTTTAGATAATTTAGTTTCTAAATGTGTGAAGCAAAAATCTTATTATCTAGTTTCTAGATTCTATCTGTAGAAGTACAGTGTTGTATATAGGTTTTCGTAATTTTTTTTATCGTATTAGAGTGAAACCGTGTTACAGGTTGCAGTGTTATATGAAGGTTCCCGCAATTTATCTTATCGTGTTAGAACGAAACCGTATTGTAAGATGCCGTGCTGTAGGAGGGTCACCTGCATATAGAAAAAATTAAGAATTAAATTCATTGCAATTGGTCACGGAATAGTAGTAGGTTGGGAACTATTAAAAAAGATGAACAATTTTTTCATTTTCAAATTACCGCAAATATTATTAGTGTTGGTTGAGTTCCTAATTTATCGGAGGTTTGAATTTTTATAATTTTCTGCTATAAAAACTTCTAAATAGAAGTGATAACTTTGCGAGGAGGAATCGTACAATAAAATTTGCGGGGCCAATATAAAGGACATTTAATTTCCATTCAAAAGTTTTTATAGTAGAAAATTACAAAAATTCAAACCTTCTACAAATTACGAACCCTTTTTCCCCAACCTAATATTAATCAAGTACAGATTCGGTTATACTCTTCGTGTATCACATAAAAAGCAACGTGAATTTTCATTCCATAATTTCCGGATCGATGTCGATCAACCTCCGAAATAAATAATAAAACGGTCAAGTTTCAACTGGAACAAGAAAAGGAATTTACGAACCGATGTATACCCAAACTACCTCGGAAAATCTCTGCTTGAAAAAACAACAAAACGTCTGCTTTCCTATAACAACCCTCTAGAATCACACTCGCGAAACACGAGTAGAAAAACAAATCCGTATCCACGCTTCTCGACGATGCCAGGCCTGTATCCCACAGCCTCGTCCTTGCAGACCCACGGGGGAAGCAAATTCCCCGACTGCTCGAATTTATTCGTCCTTATCGGCCATATTTCGCGGATCATAATGGCTGCTTGCACACGGACCGGCAACAATCAACGGCAAATCCGGCCGGGTCGTTCGGCTAAATCTGCGGCCAATACCACGATACGCCCCTTAGAGGGGCGACGGTGGGTCGGATGAGACAGGCAGATTACCTAATCACGGCTAACCCGTAAAGCAATCAAATTCTCCGCGGTATCGCAGTCGATGTGTTAGTCCTGGCATCGGTGTAAGGGGTGGCTAACAGGCCCGTAGCGAAGGGTGAGCGAGGGTGGCGGCGAAGTGGGAGACGGGGTGGCCTCCTAGGCTGCTAAATTCGATTTAAACCATTAATGCGGTATTGTCCATGTAATGACCGTGGGGCCCTCCCTTTCACGGCCTCGCTTCTACGCGCTGCTGACTGCTTCTTTTCTAGAAATTGCAGCCGCTCAGTTAACGCGGCATCCGAAATCTGCTGAACACACCCCTCGCCACCCCTGCTGAGATCGCAGCGAGGCTGCTAGATCCACAGCATGGATCAACCGTGGACGATGGCTGTCTTTCGATACGCGCCACGGGGTTCGATATTTGTTAATTCGTTCGGATTTATGATTTGCGAGGGTTACTTCTGCGAGGTTCACGGTGGATAGACTCTTGCATGATTTTCGTTTCTTTACAGAGTTTTCTATGAGACAAAATTTTGCGTATAGATGTGCACGATGTACATTAGTATAAGAAAGTACACATTCTCTGAAGAATTCTA
>NIJG01000062.1:321763-343634 GCA_002201625.1 Euglossa dilemma
TGTAATTCGGTTACATAATAAGTTAATTTAAGCTTCGAAGTTTAGCAGCAATTATTTTCCTTCGTTTTACTGTCTATCATTAAATACTTTACACCAATGCAATGCAACAAAATATCCGAAGAATTTGCCAGTAGAATTTACTTATTTGCGTAATTTAAGATTATAGCATATAGAAGTATGAATTTAAAATATGTACATAGTTACTCAATATAGGTACAGGATCTTAGAAAAGAAAATTATCTTATCATTCCACAGGAATTATTCCATTGCATATTACAGATTAAAATTCGTGTTGAACAATGTAATCAATCAGGGAAAAGTACCCCAACATCAAGATTTATGTTGATAGAATTATCGTGACATAATGTGAGAACAGTAATTTACAGCTCTAATCTACGTACATCGATCCCAGCCGCAAAAACAACTAATAAAACATTCAAAGCACCCTTCTGCAAATAAATTACACGACACGAGATAAGAAATCCTGATATTCCAATGACGGCGTAAAATCTGGGAATCACGGTGCAATAGGAGAAAAACTCGAACAAGCTATCGAATAAGCTGCTATAAATTTCACACTTAAACTGCGTTATATATTGCACAACGAAGTGATTATTCAAATTTATTGCCCGTGTGCGACGAAAATAATGCTTTTTTCCATATCTGACATCACATATTTGACAAATTTATCGAATAAAATGGAAATTATTTCGTAAGATCGTTAAACATTTTTTAATTGCAAGAATCAATCTTACACATTCTAATATTCCTGACTTCAATTTTAGTAGAAATTATTAAACAAAAAGGTATGTACCATAATGAATATATACTAGCTAAAATGAATTAAAGTAAAAATAGAAATAATGTTCGAATAAAAATCCGAGCTATTTAATTAGCATAAGATTAATATGAATTCGATAACAGTAATTTTATTTAAGACAAGTAATACGTAACTTCACACGATATGTAACAGTATCGGCAAGTCATCGAAACGTCTAAGAGGCTCACTGGAGAATGAAGGGTCAATGCAAACCATTAGCCAAATTGGTATTATTTATAAGCCGTGTAATACGTTTTTAATGATCCGATATCAGCCTCGTTTCACGTTAACGACCTAACCCAACCCTTTAATCCCGATGCATGCGCGATAACTCGCACGCACACGCATTCCCAGAAGTGCAATCGACCTTAATCATTATACCCAGGTCCCGTGTATTGTAGTCCAAACATTTTCTTCCCTTAAGCGTTCTGGTTACCTGTGCCATGCAACGACTACAGGGTTTAAAAAACGACATGACGACTCCGTCCCAGCGACTACCACCTTTAATCGGCCGTTTGTCATCCACGATCTGAAAACGTGCAATTTTCATGCACCTCCCTTCGCGAATTGACGTTTTGGTAATACGAATGAATTAATCTTAATAAGAGGATAATTAGAGGTACAGGCGGAGGAATAATAATTGAGTTTGTTCATGTAGTAAAGAGGTGTTGTATAATAGCTAGGAAAAATATTATGCAAATTTTATGTTAAGCTTGCATAATTATTGTTATAATTTCGTCCTGGGAATTATTGTTTCAATCCCAATTTTCATATTAGTATTAATATTATTGATATTATCAGTGGTATTAATATTAACCCGTTGCACTCGATGATCTTTTCTTTATAGAAAAATGGTAATTGGAAAACTTTCTGCCATTAAGTCGGCGATATTTTTAAAATGATCAATAAGAAATTGTATAGTAATGAAGACGTAGTATTATTTTACTTAAACATTTCATGCATCCTTGGATACATTTAAATTTGATATATTAATTAACATCGATGTTTAGAATCTGATTAAATGGCAACTGGGGCTCGCCCTTCGAGTGCAAAGGGATAATACTATTTTGTTTTTAACATTAATAATTTTAATGTCATCAATATTATTAATATTATATAGTGTAAATATTAAAATTAGCTTCGTTTTAATAGTATTGATTATTGTTATTGTTATTTATTATAGGTACTATTAATAATTTATTATTATGAAATATTGCTAATATTAGTAGTAGTTTTGAAATTTATTGATATAATTATAAATAACTGTAGTTGCAATAAATATATGTAAATGAAAATTCCATACCTCCTTTAGTCCTTTCAATTTAGTATTATTTTGTAAAGATAACTAACTAACGATAAGTAAGGGCACCATATTATATGCCATCCAATGTAATTAACGTAATGACAGTAGAGTGGAATGAATTTATACTAATGTAATGAAACAGATATACAATAATGTACCAACTATAGTACATGATTAATCATACTTCCTACATTATGCAATGTTTTGATAATAAATTGTAGGACTTAGTAATAAAAGACAAAATTTCCTTCTACCGGAATGAATAAATCTATGTGTTTCGACTTGTTTCAGTAATAAAAGTGCAATTCTTATAATATTGCAAATTGTTCCGGGTACTTGATTAACATAAAAGCAGAAGCGTCACGGCGATGTAAGTTATGCGCCTGTAACAACGAACAGAGCTACATTTTCTATCTCAAAATCCTATTATTTCCAACTATACCTTCCACCCGATTAAAAAATTTATGGTTGAAAACCTATCAGTTGACATTCCTATTCCAACCATAAATTCCACTCAATATTCATACATATTCATTATTCATACGCATTCATAATAATTTATGAGAATATTACCATAATAATTGAAATATCCTTCGCTTCTGCGTTTCGAAACCTAGAACTATAATAACAACTGTGATACATTATCGAGCAATGAACAAATAATGGATATCACTGAAAAATAATTCAACCTTTAAAAGCTACTATTTGTCGAAAAACGAAACGACGGGAAAGAAAGATCGCGTTTCTTGTTTTTCGTCTGTCAAAAATATCCCTTTCCGTTCTATTTCTATCCGTCGACGAAATGTTTAATCGGAAACTTGAAATATGAGACGGGATTTTGCGATTTTTCTTTCTCCGATGATATATCGCATATCGCGATCCGCGAATCACATATTCTGCTCGTTGACGCGCAGGTATTAACTGTAGATGTGACACAGGTTAAATGCTTTGATGCGTGATGCATAAACAATGGCCAGACCGATTAATAACGTGGCCGTTAACTCTATGACCCCGGTTAATAAGAGATAAACGTCGATAGAACGATGATACCGGCTAAATTTACCCGACACAGGCCACCCTGATTAATTCCAGCTGTTCCCCATTCCACCAAGCATTCGTGCGATACGTTTAGATAAATCATTGCGAGCAATTTTTCGCTAACACCACGCCATTTTATCGAGTGATAAGCCTAAATTTAAAAATTGCGACTATTATCAGAGAAAATTGAAAAATTTTAAATGGAAATTTGAATTCCCTATCTTCTTAGTGACTTTGCTGTAAAAAAAAAAATAAATATTATTTTCTACAGTGTTTATGTATAATTTACTTGCATCTTCTATTGTTAAAAGCTATTGTTAAAAGCAATTTTTATTTTTAAACATAATTTTAGGTTTATTTGAAATAGAGTTTCACTACTATTTTCTTATACAAGTTTTAATCGCAGTTATATGTGAAATTAAAATAGAATATGAACACAATTTTTAAGAACAATTTTAGTATTATATTTTAATATAGCATTGTCAAATAATTTAAATATGGTATAAAGGAAACTCACCATGGTATATTTATGCGAAATTTATTATTTACATGTGAAAGTAGCAAATAATATGTAGATTTGAATAATTTAAATCACGTGCAAATATAGACTTTAATTTAAAATACGCCGATTGTATGCCAAAGAAAATTGTTCTCATTACCATATAAAATAAAAATAAACTTCATTGTGTATCGTCAAAAATTTCGAAACAATAATAACCAAAATCTCCCAATCTTATCCTACTATACAACATAATAAACAATAAATGATCTTAACATGAAAGAATTATTCTAAAAGTTTGTAAAAAGTTATCATTTGACCTACTCAAATAAACCGATGCTTCTTTCTGAAACCCATACATCCATTTAAAACATGTCAAAAATAAAATTAAAAAAATCAAAAGCCAAAAGTAATAACAAAATACGTTAATTTTATCTATCTGAAACGAACACATTTTAAACATTCGGAATCTTCATGTACAGTCAGAAACGTTTGTAACGAACTCGTAGCGCAACCCAGCAAGGGATGATGCATGTCGAAATAAATCAAAGACGCGCGATAAATTCCCGTGGGACGCGATTCTGCTTCGGAAAAAATCAAATTTCCGAATAATGTCGAGCACACGCGCGTTTAATAAAAGATGCCGTTATGCGAAGGCACGGTTCGAGAAAACTTGACAAATCATTCTCCCATGAAGAACCACCCCTCGAACTTCGAGTTCACCTCCACCGTACATTTATAAACCGACCCCGAAAAAGAATCTGCATTTAAATGATTCCTGACAAGATAAATCAAACGACAAGGTAACCACCATTTATCTTCCCACTCATATTCGCAAGACGACTAATTATGAACCTCCCTTCTGCTACCTTACTACTCTCACCCTTCGCCTCTGCAAGAAAATTGTTAATGACACGTGGTGCATTACCATCAGATCGTGCAAGTTTAATATGAAAGATCAGAAATTATATATATGTTACGGTAAACGTGATTAACTCGGTGATTAAGTATAATTACCGGTTATTATATATAATCACCTCTAAGTTTAATAAATCTGTTGAATTCTTGAATTTTTATGTAGGTTACTAGTCAGAAGGATAGTTTTTAGTTGGTCACTATGATACGAGAGGGTGCGAATAACGATGTTTTATGATTTACAATAAGAAATTCGAAAAATGGCTATTGTATGTCACATAGATGTAGCCTGAAATTTAAATAAGAGACTGATGTCTTGTCAAATGAAAGAGAAAATAATTTTGTTATTAGAACTCGTACGAAATAGTTACATATCAAAAACAAACTACACCCGTATTCTAGGAGAAAAAAAATTCGTCGAATTTACCAAACTTAATAGTGATTATATATTATATAATAACTGGCAATTATACATAATCACCAGACATAATATAACATTTTAAGTTTGGTTTACTTAGGCAGATAATTTGCAAGAGGTCTTACAAACTTTTGAGATTATGTAGAATATTCGCATCACAAGTAATACAAAAATATTAATTTTGCATAGAAATGTACAACATTAATTTGGTTGATTTGTTTTGATTAAATTAATTTCACATATTTCTATGCAAAATTAAATATATTATTTGGAGAGCATAAGGGATGATTCTTTAACGTGTTAAACAAAGTTCTTTTTAATTACACGTATGGAATTATATATGTATCTATTATAAAGGCGACCTCCATTGTCTATATGTAAATTCACTATTGGTCGACTGGAACGTGATCGAAGAATTTTAATCAAATTTTGTATGTCATATAACGATACCAATGTCGTTGAAATTAATAGCATTGTAGATCCTCAGAATAGGTGATCCAAACATTACTACTGGGATTTTCTAGATCAATAGCAGAGCTAGGAATAGGAATACAATTTAGAAAAATAAAAATAAAAATAGGATAAAAATAAACAGAAATAATCTTGAGGAAAGTATTTAAATATGCTCTGCCCAAATTACATAAATTAGAATACAAAATCTAACGTTATAGAAATGGAAATATTTTTATGGAAATATAATGCTGGTTATATCGGTTCTATATAGATTTTATATCAATTCTTCATCACATTTATGTCGGTGTTAACCAGGTCTTCATCGGTTCTACATCTATTTTATACCAGTTCTATGTTGGTTCTACATGAATCATATATATGTGTTCTATATTGGTTGTATATTGGTGTTGTTGATTTTATATCGATTCTGCAACAATTCTCTATTAGGTTCGAACCTATTTTGTACCTGTTTTATTTCTGAACCGTGTTTTTTCCTAATTCTAGAACGATTCTACGTCGATACTGCGTGTTTCGTCCAATTTTTCAACAGGGAGTATTACTCAAACGTCACTTACGAGGAATACTATTGGAATATTATTGGAATATTATTTGGAAATTCTATATAAAGAAAACGCAGGGTTAACCGAGAACTTGAGGGTGAGAATAATTCCGTCACAGACACTTACTAAGATTTAGTCAAGTGGTGTCAGGATAATCTGAGTGTCTACGAGTCATGGGACTCTACTAATAAAGAAATAAAATTGACTCTGGACGATCGATGTCTGTGGAAGTGAATACAGAGAACTGCATTCCAAAACTCCTCTAAATTCGATACTGGCATAGACTTCTCAGTGCCTGAAATCCTTATATGTTAATACTATAAACTATTTACAACTTTGCAACTCACAACAGTTTTCAGTTTGACTTTCAAACCTAATAAAATCGCTCCTAAAATACCAGAAGAGTTACGATATCGATATAGATCCCATAGAACCAACCATAGACCAATTTCCAAAAATTAAAACCAGAACCATCATATTGATATAAGTTTCAACAGCATTCCAAGCATCATAATTATTTCAGATGAGAGCAGTATATTTTCGAAACAATTCGAAACAGTTTCTGCCTCTTCCTCTTCTTCATTAAACCATTCCAACCCCTGTTAACGATACCAGTAGCGTAAAAACCGAATTGAAAAGAATGAACCTCGCACTTGCTGCACAGTGAACTCTTTCAGTAATAATCCCGGTGTTAACACAAGTGCTATGGCTCGTGGAAGGGAATAAAGTCACGAAACGAGATCCAAGACTGTGAAGGTGACGCGGTGTTCGTTAATCACAAACATCATAACGCTTGACGCGTTAGTTTATGGTGTCGCAAATAAATCGTCCACGTTGAGTGGGGTTGGACAGCGAGGTCATTCTTGTCCGTACGTGACCGCTTTCCAAGATGCCCGGCCATCCTCTGTAAAGAGCCACGTAAGAACGATCGTAAGGATACCGTCCGTCGTATATTTTCGTCCGCTCGCGCTATCTGCGCCGGCGTCCATTGAAAATTCATCGTTTTATCGTCGCGAACACTTTATCGACACCCCGTTTATCGTCATCCACCGACAACCCTGTACGTAAGATGGGGAAAAAGCGCGTCAGGCAGGTCTAGGGGTCAGGTTTTTGACGAACGACTAGATAAATCGTTGGTTTGAAAGTGAAGAAGTTGTATCACAGCATAACTGGGTTAAGGGTAACTTTTTCGTAGCGGCGTGAATGAGACTAGATAGGTAATTTTGTGGTAATTTTGTGAAACTTTTTTTATTCTTAGTTTAGATATGATAGCCATAATTAGTTGACTGCCTAAGTAATTTTGTAATTATGTTAGATATCTTCTATTTTTAACTTAAAAACTGCAGAAAAAATGAATCGATTGAAATTTGTAGCGATATTAAATATTTTTTTTGTTTTCAGATGAAGGTCATAGTCGTAATTAATTAACTGTGCAAGTAATTTTGAAATAAAGTTGAATACTTTTTATTCTTAGTTTAGAATTGAGATTGCAAGAAACACGAATCGATAATTTAAATAAATTTGTAGCGATATCAATAATTTTTTTATTTTTATTTTGAGGATAAAAAGCATTTCATAAAGACATTTATGAATAAAAATATTATTTACTTCTTATTTAAGTAGAGATGAAAGTTGTTTAAATAAAAGAGAAAAAATATGATTGTATTTAATATAGTTAATATACATGTAAATATGTTAATAAGAATTAATTTTCGTTAAAGATTTTAAACATTTTATTACACAAATTTATTACATTTCTTTCAATTTTATACATATATATAAATTAAGTATTAACATAATTAATATAATTATTAATTCTATGAAAAGTTTGTTTCATACTACTCTTCTGTAAATTGAGGTAAAAATAGTTTAATACATCTTCAATTTCACAATTTCACATTCTAGTAATATTCCAAATAATAAATTCAGTATTCTAGAGTTCATTATTTTCCTCTTTCTCTTTCTGTGATAAATTCCTACTTATATTTATATTTAAAGTTATATTCTCATTTTAACAGTTATATTCTCTGTTAAAAAAAATCTTCGAAGAGTTAATATAGAATTCATCGTGACTATTTTCATGATTCGTATGTATTCCGTTTCTTGCTTCCCTCTAGCTATTTCAGTGAGCCTCTATTAAATATTTGAAACAATAATTTATACGATTACTTTCCGAAATTTGTCCAAATCTGGAATAAAAATTTATTACAACGCTCAAAGTGATAACCAACTTCGTAATGATAAATTCGTGCACAAGCCGAAGGGCGCGTGCTTACTCATCGCGATGTTTAAGTTTAATCTTCTCGAAAATAAATCCTTACAGACAACAAACTTATTCCAAGTACTTTCGCGTGATTTATGAAACGTGGTCCTTCCATACTTTGTAATAAATAAAATTGCAATGAAACCTCGATTAATCGAGCTAATTAAGGAATATGGAAGTTTAGATAAGAAAATCTTGAGATAATGAGTACTATATCTATATAATAATAACAATTAGAATTAATAGATATAAAGCAAGATTAGATTAAAATTTTGTATATATTAATATATCGCACATTCATTATTTTCAAGTCTTAAACACTTACATTTTATTTCAGTATTCAGAGTAGACCCAACGCTGATATCAAAGTGGTTGAATAATTCTTCATCACATCGTAGGAAGAAATCTCTATCATTTTATTACGAATATAAATACCGTACTTTCGAAAGTCACATTGGAATAATAAAAATTCGAAGAACGGAGATTCACATAATCGAACTCCTATCGTATAACAATTAATCCTAATAAACTTGAAATTCTCGCGATTCCACGACGACCTGTCTTCAACTTCTCCCCTATTTCCGTAGAAGGATAATTTGATAGCTCGAAACGTGCAAAGGAACGCGAGACGAAAGTCCCGGGAGTATGCTTGGAAATTGGAAAAGTTATTTTAATTCTCTTTTCTTTAAGTTCTCTCTTAAAAACTGGTATCAGCTACGGGTAAAAGCGAGTGGAAAAAATCCATCAAACTGCCGCAGTCGCGCGACAACATATCGGGTATCAGATATTTGTCACGCTGCAACCTATCGGTAATACGATTTTTCACTCGTCCACTATAACAATAGCTGCCATACTCGACTACGAAAGAATTAAAAACGGTAGTAAAATCGCTAAACAAACCATTCTCGCTTAAAACGCGCCATTTATTTCGCACGATTCTCCGATAGATCAACGTTGATCTATTTAACCCTTTGCGGACAAGAAACAAAGTTTCTTATAGATCAAGTATGCACTAAATAATTAAAAATAACAGATCCAGGGAAATTTACTGAATTAAAAGATATGTACAACATCGATGAGAATGCTAAAATTATTTTTCGTTATATTTTACGCAACTTTAACTTTAAAGAATCAACAAATATCCACGTATATTATGACATTCGTCTAATTAATTTATTTGCACTTCGTAATTATATTCAATTTTGCCCCAAGTTGCAATTATCGACAGGGAGTCGATTTGATGTCACGTTACCAGTAATTCAGTGGAAATAGTTACCACTTGAAGGATAAAGCCACGTTTACAGAAGAATAAGCGACCAGTACAGGCGAGTTCCTTACACAGCAACGCAAACAAAGTTCCATTATACCATGTCGGCATCCACATTCCTTCCTCGCGTTACCGCTTTCGCAATCCTCGCCAGACCCAACGGGTCTACATATTGGCCAAGCAGCTTCTGCTAACGTTATCTCATTCCGTATGCAACGTATCAGGTGGCGGATAAAGAAAACGACGGCGATGGCTAGCACGGAACAGGGGTGGAGCGAGCCGCAGCTTTTCGGTGGCGCGGCTAGCCTAAATATTAACGAAGCTGCACGGAAATGGCAATCAGGTGGCACACGGGTCGGCACGTGCGGGCCCGAATATACGTGTGGGCCATTTCAGACCGAGGGTCCACGGCACGAGCACGTGGTGAGGCACGAATGCACGCAGTGTGCACGCGTAACACACACGGTGCAGCCACAGCGGTGTCACGCGTGCGTAATGAATCCGGCAATGCACCGGATGCGTTCGAGGTCGTGTCGTGAGGGTCGAACACAAACGTGTATGCAGAGGAAATCGGGAAAAATCGTACCACATGAATGTAAGATGATCGATAAACGGCAAGGTGATCCTCGACAATTTTCAAAATTATATTTACTACATCTGGCAATAAGATTTTTGGCAAAGTGAACTATTTTCGTTTCAATAGTAAACAGAAGTTTAAATAATCTAATGGTTTGTCTTTTATACGTTTCAGTGTTGCATTACATTATTTTACGCGTGAAAAGATAATTTTAGATAACTTTGAAACATTTTATTTGATTACTTGTTCTTATAATTTTTCAACATTTTCCCTTCTATGTCTTTTCTTAACATTGGGTTTACCTATTGTGATATGGTCTATATGAAAAATGTTAGTTGAAATAAAGAAATCATAGAGAGAAGATTCTCGTTTGAACGAGAATTTACGAGAGAGTCAATATGATTTATAAAGTTTGAAATAATTATTTATCATATTCTAATCAATATATTGATTACATCACTAGCACCTATTTTTACAGACAGCAGTCAGATTTACAGGTAAGGAAAACCACGTATTTTCAATTGCGATATTAACAGACTCGATATAAGTTAATTAAATCTGTGAATATCGTATAATCGGAGCAAATCGTCCGTCAAATTGACAGGTCTCGTAAACCTAGTGTCAAAGATCTTTTTAATTTACCGATTATTAACTCGACCATGACAAATTTGGCGTTAAAGAAGTATAAAATTAGAAATTTACAAATTCTTATTATTACATCTCTATAAGATCGTTCACCGATAATTTCGAAAATTATTTATGATTATCACGATAACAGGTAAGCAATGGGAAACGTTAATATCAATACGTAGACTTCCACGATATAATCTCATTGTTCTCGAGATACAATGAGTTATCGGGTAAAAACGGCGCACTGTTTATCCGGCGACTCGAATTTTCAAAAAAATGATCGAAGCCAACCAAATATCGCGAGTTCGAGAAATTAGTTCCAGCGATGACTCTGTTCAATAATTTTTGTCTTCAGTTTAGCTCCTCGCTATACACACTACCAAGCTTCCTCCGCTTTCCGCGCTTTTCCTCTGATTCCTCCTCCTGGTGACCATTGTAGCTGCCGTTGAAAACGACACATTTCGTAATTGCCTGGCCAGTTTATGCGAGCCAAGAGGCAAGCGTGTCGACGCGATGCGGCGTGGAATCGCGCGTGATACAGATGGATAAACAGATACGGGAGCGGAGAAATCTGGGAAAAGAGAGGCCGGCCTGGTCCGAGAGAGCTTCCATTAACGGAGATACACTTAATAATCACCCCATATCGTTGATGATACCCTGGAATCCATTTTGCGGCAAAGTGTCGCGCTGTGCTCTGTTCCTCTTGCTGCTGGTTCGCGTGCTATTCTCTCGTGGCTGAGAGTTGTGTGCCTGGCGTGGCTGCTACCGGCACTAGCACTCGATTAGAACGAACCAAACCGCAGGATTTCGTCGGCTATCCGGACGTGATATAGCCTATTTGTTAACTCGATTCAACTAACGCGCTGCTATTAAGCCAACTCGACGAACATGCGCGAGCAAAAGCTCGTTTCTGATAGACGATTCGAGGATCGGCCGATTTATCGCACGGTCGACGCGTTCCTCGACTCGGTAATTTTGACGGATCAGACTTGGTTTTGCACGCTGGTAACACTGTTCTTAACACTAGGTATACGGGGGTTTCTTGTATACCTATTTCTACGGACACCCGTCAGATTTAGGGTAGAGAAAAGCACATATTTTCTTCAAAAAACAATCGATGGGTTTAATTTAAAAACAATCGCAATATCAAAATATTAATTTTTCGAAAAGTTTCGTCTTTGTTTGTTGGATAGAGAGAGGCACGGAGAAAGTATTTGTAGAATATAAAGGACTCGAATAGCACGATCCTCTGGATGTGATCCTTCGAGCTTAATACATAGGGACTTGATACATAACCGGTGTATAGAGGTCAGGAGTTTGCCCCTGGAGGGAATGCGGGTCTAATTGGTCACAGTGTAATACATTCGTTATTAGTTGGAGGTGTCGCATCTACAAATAGAGTTATACCACATCGTGTAACGAAGAGAGTGGACAGAATGACGCGGTAACACCAAATAGAATAGAGATTCCTAAATAGGATTGCGCGATGAATCTGTGTTAAATATTTAACAAGGTAAGAAGAATTCTGGCGTAATTTATCCTACTGTGTCAGAATTGTATCATAGATTTGAAAAGCATCGAAGGTGGAGTCGAGCATCTGAATGTTCTTCTTCTTGAGTTCTACCGAGTAAATCCTTGAATAAATTAATAAATAAGTTACAGTAAATGTGATTAATCCGGTGATTATGTATAATTCCGGTTATTATATATAATAATTATTAAGTTTAGTAAATGCGATGAATTCTTGAATATCTGATCCACGAAATTTATTCGAAGTTCAAAATGAAGAGTTTTAGGAATAAAATAGGGGAGACTTTTACACTTGAATACCTTGACAATGTTCCAAATCTATCAATATCACTTCGAGAATATGTTAGAAAATTATCAACAATGTGTTTGCAAGGGACAATGCAAGTTTAATAAATGCAAATATAAAAAGTCTAGCAAACTTTGTAATTCTAAATTTGATAACAGTCTAATATGTCTAAATAAGTAAACTTAAATATTTAATAATTTGAAGTAGTTGCGATAAATGTTATCTGGAAAAATGTTTTAGCTTCTAGAATATAGGTTTAGTTTGTTTTTGATATGTAACTGGAATTATATAAACTCGCCAGTTAATTTGATAAAGATTCACGAATTCGTTACGTTTACCAAACTTAGTGGTGATTATATATAATAATCATTGGATTAATCGCATTTATCGCAAGAGAGTCATCTGATAAACAAATGATGTAGCAACAAAAGATGCAGTCATACATGAAAGAGTTAGATCGTCGATAAAGATATGAGATTACGTGCACTCAGGAAATTAACATCACTCGAGTTTAAACTCCAGGACGAATATTTTCCACGATGTAGTAAACAGCTATGGTATACATGTTATATTTCCTATATATTTCCTCCTATTAATTTAAATTTCGATTTCAAATCGGTGCTACAGATATCTATTACAGCATCTTCCTCAATTTTGCAACTCTCTAATAAACTATAGATTTAATAGTATAAAGACTGCGTTATGGGTAACTTTGCAGTAGATTGCAAATCTTAAAATCCAAAAGATCCTGTAACCTAATCGTCACACGTGTTTCTCTCCTTTGTCCTACAATACTATACGATCTGATTCAGTCTGTAATAAATTCGCGCCTCCTATTTGAAGAATCTCAAAAAACGCTTATCAGATTCGTATTCCGTGCAATCGTCATCTCACGAGTGGTTCGCAAGGTCGCGCGTGTTCCAGGAGAACGTTAGTTACACCGAGCTATATATTCAACCCATATCAACCTGACAACCTGTTCCACGCGTGAAGAGCCGATCCCCCAAGGAAACCGTACATGTACCCCAATAACCCTACATCGCAGTAGCGATCGCTATCGTCGAACGTCTTTGTATTCTTCAACAACGCTCCCAGCCTTCTAAACATCTTCCACCCCGAAGTATTCCTCTGTCTGTATAATCTCCCCAACCACCCTCGTCTGACCACGCGACCCACCACGCATCCGAATAACCCATTCTCGCCAGAGGTATCTTCATACGCCTGGCTCTTTCCGCATACTAAAACTTCTCCAAACACGATCCCTCTCCCCATCAATCTCACCCTCTTCTCTCAACCGTGCGAGTTTTCCATAAGCATCGACACCCGCCGTTGGGAACACCTTGGTACACTTGCGCAACAGAGAGCATCCTCTCCGGGATCTCGACGCGTTCTGTCACATCCTATTAAGCCGACGCGGCGAGAGAGCAATCCCAGCCAGCGGAATGCGTCACAGATCACCGGGGCACGTATCAAGCGTTGGAGTAGCGTTTCGCAGAGCGGGCCGGGACCATTTTGTCCAATAACTGTAGGTGCATTAATGCAGCCTAGCGAGAAGATAACGGCCGGTGCATCGGCACGCCGTTATCGATCCTATCGGCCAATGCGAGAAGTTAATAGCGAGCAGAGAGAGCGTAGGCTCTCCCTCTCTCACTGTCAGTGGACCCAGCAGTGCCGTATTTTAAAGGGGTGGATAGGGGTGGCGGAGGATCGGTAGCCAGAGGGCATCTAGGCGAACGGCTGCTGGAGAATGTTAATCGCGCGTTGGAGAACACCGTGGACACGTTATACTACGCTGCACTTCACGATCTACGATCCGCAATGGTGCGGAATACAGCCGTGCCGCGATCCCTATCTTCCAGCCAGGATCGCATACGCGCCCTATCGTCGCGTTATCGGGACAATTATCCTGCGGGACAACCGCCTGAACGAACGCTTTCCACGATTCTTTCCCTCGTCCTACGATTATCGGTCCGGAGCCAGGCGGACGGGAATTAACCGTGCAAATTTATTTCGAATTCTTTGCTAGATCCGCCACCATCCGCTGATAAACAAAGTAATTTTCCAAAGAGTTTAAGAAGTAGCGAAATAGACGAGATCTCTGGTTTCTCCTCTTCTCGTTTCATAGTTACTAAAAATATTAATCTTGAATTTTGTTGTTAGCGACGACTGTAAATTGCCATTAGCGAAATAGATCATCTTCTGGTTCCGCAGTTACTAAAAATTTTAATCTTGAATATTTGTCAGTGGCGACTGTAAATCACCATTATTGAAGTGAGATGGAATTAGCGAAATAAATGAGATTGATCTGGTTCCTCATCTTTTGGTTTCACAATTACTAATAACGTTAATCTTGAGTTTTGCTGTTAGTGATGACTGTAAATCGCCACTAGCCAGGTAGACGAATGTGTGGTTCCTGATCTTCTGGTTTTACGCTTATGAAAAATATTAATCTTGATTCTTATTATTAGTGGTAACTGTAAATTACAACTTTTTAACAAAGCTTTAAAATGAGCTGTGTTTTAAAACATTTTTTAAGTAACAGAACCTGACAATTTGAAATAAGCTTCACAGCTAATTGAAAAAAGGGAATCGCGTACGAAATTCAATATTTAAAAGCTACGCACAGAGAACAAATTCATTTAATAATACGAACGTCTAAATATTTTACAAAACTGGATTAACAAGTGACCGTTTTGCATAGCAAATCGAAGAGGCACGAAAGCGAAAAATCGAGACGAGTGAGTTTTAAAATTCGCAATTTTCTCTGTCGAAAAAGAGGCGAGTTGTGCGGTTCGTAGTAAATAATGTTGTTTGTTTACAAAGAACGGAAGAAACTTCGGCCACGTACATATAATTGCGAGGGCGACGGTGATTGTATCGGTGCGGGTAAATTCTTTTTTTCCGCTCTTTTTTCCTCTGTTTCAATGGTCAGTGGTCCACAAACGTCCGACGAACGGAAGGCCGTTTCGCATTTGCAGCGAATACTTTTGCCTCCACCCTCGTTTTCCTCCTCAACCCCACGTCCAGCCGCGAAAATTAATGTTTGCGCTGGTCGGCCGATTCGAATCGGCGCGGCGCGGCGATCGCAGTAATGGCGGCCGGAAAACGCCATTGATAGTTCATTTTGTGAATAAGAAGAGAAGGGGGCAAAGGTTGATAGGAATACTCGAGCTTGATTGAATTATATTTAGGCAAAATTATATTAAAATATAGTTTATTTTGATAGTTCTTTAATTTAAAAAGAAACTTACACCACTTCCAAAATTAACGGTATATATATAGTTTTATTATGGTTTTTTGGATAAAAGGATCATGGATAAAACGTAGGATTTGTTATTATAGGCGATTTTATAATAGCGTGAAGTTAAAATATCGTGACTGTTTTAAGTTTTTATTTCATTTTTTTGAAATTTATCATTTTCTTGCATTTTTCTCTTTGTCGCTTTAATTCCTCATTCTCCTTTTTCACATTTTCTTTCTCATTTTCTGCGACCCTTTTTCCACATTGTCTCCATATGTAGATAAAAAGACTATCTTTCGTGAGTTCACCATCTGGAAGTTTTAGTTTTAGACTGTTTATTGACTGTTTATTGAAATTAACTGTCAAGCTTTAATCTCTTTCTTTAATCTATTTTGTAAATTATAAATGTTACATTATAAATTGTTGAGGGAATTATTTGGCAATAGTCAATAATGATTCACACTGAACTTCTCCTTCCAATATTATTGACAATGGCTTAATTCTATTCAAAATAGAATAAAATTAGTTCGTTTATACATGTTTATACTCTATCTCCACATGTATAAATATATTAAATAAAATAATTTCTTAGAGTTCAACATTTTCTACGATATTACAGTATCCCCAGCTGATTTCAACTAATATTTCAATTCCTATTAACTATCACTCAACAAACTTCTCACAAAAACACCTATTTCACCCCATAAAACAATCACTATATACGCAAACCTAATCCAGAAGCTTCTCTTAACTAATTAACCACTTCAAATAACGCTAATTAATTATTCCATTTCCAAATAATAACTCAATTTCTCCAAACTATCGTATAACAAAATTCACCAAAATAAAAAGAGGAACACCTACTCGATTCCGCAAACGAACCGCAACAAATATCCAGCGGAGCCTAACCCAAAATGCGGCCTCCACCGATTAACTGCACGAAATAGCGCTAATTATTTCATTCTCCCATAATATCCGAATCCCTGCACAGTATCGTATAGCAAAGTTCCCACAAAAACGCCTATCTCGTTCCACAAACCAACAACAACGAACCACCCACCAAAACCCCAAAACCAAGCAATTAACCACACGATAACCAGCTCTTTTCAATCCGAGAAATAATTCAATTACCCATCCGCAATCGAGCCAGCCACAAATCAAGCTGGCCAGCCGCGATCCAGCAACTTAGGTTATTTGTCGGGCCGGCAGCCCGCCCTCGCCGCGATAAACCAGCATCGAACCCCGGATTGCAACAAACGGGGCGCGAGTGCGCGCGTATGAAGGCTCGTAAACGACGTCGCATTATCCTGGAAAATTTCCGATGAAAGCGGAACGCTGGCCAGACACGCGGAAAGCTCGCAACGATCCGCGCGGAATCCGAATCCCACGGTCGCATTATCCGCGTCGAACAAAACGCACGCCTCGCGGCCCGGACAATTCAAGAATGCGGAATCGATAATCGAATGAAAAGCGCAACGCGCCGCTCTGTCGTTGCCGATGTCGATTTTCCGGTTAGAACGCCGACACGCTGGACAAAGCACCGGCTAATATTCTCCAGACCGCGATGCAACCCGCGCGAGGAGGCGCGATGGGATAATGAAAGATTCACGAGAGGGCCGGTCGAAACGCCGACGATTAAGCGTACCGACGCTCCGCAACGGAGCCCGCGTAAAATCCCACGTGTACCAACACCCTGGCAATCATGCACGATGTCCTATCGCCTATTGACTATTGTCTAGAACCCTATTTGCGGTCCGAAGACTCTCGAGTAAATCTTCGCGTCTGGTTCCGTAGCGTGGCGTGCATCACGGTGGGTCACACGTGTATTTCACAGAATAGGTAGTGCAGAATAGGTTTATTTTTCAATTCTCAACATTATAAACAGATATTCAATATTATAAACATGACATAATTATTTAATTCTTTATGTAATTTTTCAAAACATGTTAGGCAGAGTGCCCTTACATCGGTTATGAAGACAGACCTCTATTGTTAGAGAAAAATGGGATAAAGTATTCCAAAATTAGGGACAAAACTGGTCCCGTCAGGTTTACTTAACATTTACAGGTATATGCAAATTGATATTGGAAAACTATAGTATATCAATGTACATATTGAAGTACACGGAATTTACTGAATCCAACGGGAATCGTATCGCTTTAGTAGTTTTGTTATAAATGGAGGTCAAAGTTGAAGAATGCGATTTTCAAAGTCGATTTCCTCAAAAACTGAGGGTAATAGACAAAATCTGATTTCAGATTCGGTTTTAACTCGTCGAGATCTATAAACATCATCTAGTGGGTATCATCGCGCAAAAATCGTGTTGAACAGCGTAATCTAACGCTACGCCGCCCCACGCAGCAGACAATGAATTCGGGCCCGGCGTCAACGTGTTAAGAGATTTAGATCTGGTTTTGGTCTCAAAACGATCGTTGATTGCTGATGTGTCGATTGTAACACTGTGTTATGGACGGTTGGTGCGAAGTTCGAGTAATGGGTGAATATTTTCCTATTGGTCGTGTACTAGTTCCGAATTGTTCGGTGGTAGATGTTTAAACAAATTCAGACGTTGTGGCCACCGCTTTATGGTGTTTGTGGCCCTTTGCTGACGACTGACACACGTGGTATCTACGAATCACGGTGTACAGGTAATAAATAAAGAAAATTTGATTTTGAGACTGAACACGGGTGTTAGCGGTAGAGGGTTGTTTGGTAGGATCGATGTTGCTTGATTTCTTCTGGAGCATAGAAAATCTTCTGAAAGAAGTGGACATTTCTGTGAACGAATGGCGAGTTTATGGGGATGATCGAAGGGTGGTTTATCGATTTAGATTTTCAAGTTGTTTGGTGGAGATTGGTCTACTCGTTTGCTGTATTATGTCAATTAGAGTATTATATAATAAGTGTAGTTTTAATTTAAAAAGAAAGCNTTATGTCAATTAGAGTATTATATAATAAGTGTAGTTTTAATTTAAAAAGAAAGCTTTTTTTGATTTTGGAAACTCCGATTGAAATTAGAGGGAGGAGAGTTAATTTGAGGGTTGGAAAATTGGGTTCTTGAATCGAGATTAATTGGCTCGATTGAAGGTAGAAAGTAGGTGGATAAATTGGAAACTAAGGGAAACATTTGAAAATATATTTCTTGTATTATAGTGCAATTCTAACCTTAATTCTTTTGTATTGTTATAATATAAGTTATGTTTGTGTTATAGCGATATATCGTGTCAAGTTTACGTCACTATTATCTAAAAAGATTAACAACTGATGAAAAAGTTTTATAAAAGCATATGATAGAGTACGGTTGTATAGATATTAGGGTTTCTCGACCTTTTTGGCTTATGGATTCCTTTTTACCACCTTTTTTCTGTTATCTCCATATCTCTAAAAAATTTGAATTTCTAAAAAGTACGTAGATTCTTGTATTATACTCTTATGTTCATATATCCTCAATTTTTCAAGTATTACGTAGATATACAATTTTTATTTATTTATGTATAAACGTTTTGAATGTATGTGAAATTATGTGATTATCCTGAAAATTTTGAGAATACGAAAATACGAAAGTTCAAAAATTCAAGAATAAAAGATCGTCGTTGCGATTTGATTCCGAAAGAAACTAAGTAATACGATTTAAGAATCAGATCAACTGAAACTGTCAATTAGGAAATTATTTTGGGGTAAACGAATTGTTCCAAGCAATGATTAATCATCCTGACTTAGAGCGAGTGAAATGCGCATTGTAGCCACAGAAATATACCCTGCTAACTATAGACGCTAAATACGAGATAATTAAATTACTCGAGCACATACCCACATCCACCATCGATTATACTCACATTCCAAGCATCCCGACAATTTATTTATTACTTTTACTTGATATAGATCCATAAACTACCGTTATTTTCCAAACGATGTTGAATGAACTATAACCTGCATAATTTCAAAATGCGCAAAAGACACCTAAAACCTGTTAAATTGTTTAATCACATTTGCATTTCAAATATAAAAATTGATCGGTTGAAAAAGAAATTCGTTACTCATCGAGTTTTCAGCTTTTTTTTTAAGAATCTGATTAACAAACTGATAAAAATTGTCGACCAATTCCCTTCATTGTATAAAAAAACAAAGTAATAAGAGTAAAAATATGAAGATAATAGAATACAAAATAGACGGTATGAATAATAAAATAGTAAATAACAGATAACTAAATAAACATACAAACAAATTTAGCAATCGCTAAAGCTTTAATCAAACCTTGGAATGTAAATCGTATTGCAAATGACCATAAAAATACTAAACAAATCAATTATGTATTATTTTCTCCTTCCCTAATATAGTATAAATAGGTATAGAAACAAATACAGCGGTCGTTACTGTGTTAATCAAACATTAAAATGTAAACCGTACTGCAAATGACCACAAAATACTAAACAAATCAATTACGTATTTTTCCTTCACTTTTGAAATATTGTATAATAATTTAAATCGTAATTTACCTAGTATGATAACCTTTTATTAATTACAACTTAATTATTCTGTAACACCGTAATATCGCATTGCAACTAAACAACAACTAAAAATAGGAGAACAATAACACGAAAAAATTAACCAAATATTTCGTTTTACTTTGAGTTAAATAAAAAACGAGTATATAATTAAAAAATCATACTTAATAAATTCTCGATAACAGCATTCGAGGAACCGCAGACCACACCCATTTCCCACAAAAAGGGGAAGGAATAAAGAAAACTGAAGCACCGATCCAACGCGAAACAATTACAGCGGTCGCCATCTTCGATCGGGAAGAAAGGCCAATCGACGGACATAACTTGCAGCATAATTCGCAATTAATCGGGCGGCGTCGTCGAATCGATCGTGAAATATCGGCCGCCATTCGTTCGCCGATAGAGTGATTTACGAGCCGAGAAATCGCGAAAGGGAAAAACGAGTCCCGTGCATTATGCTGCGCTGCAACGAGTCCTGCATGCACACGTGCATGCGGTGCATACATGCACGCAGCGCAGCGACAACGCGGCCGACAAATTCACCCCCAACCCCCGCTGTTTTTTCCTACCACCGAGCGTACCACGGTATTTATTGTTTTAATTTACCGTGACCGTGTTTAATTATGGAGAATTCATTCCGACCGGGCGACAGCGCGCGGCCGGGCCGCTTAAGCAGACGTTTTTGTTTGCGCATCGGGAAGGGGTTGAAACGTTGCTCCGCCAATCGTTTATGGACACTGTTATTAGGCACGAGTTGCGAGAATATTCGGATTTTGCTTTTTATAGTATCACGAGATAACATACAGACCTCGCGAAAGAGAAAATGTTTGACAGGTAACGTGAGATGGAAAAATCCATGGGTCAGCGGACCCAGCGACAAGATGGAAGGCCTCTTGGAAGGAAGAGGGAGCGAAAGCAAGCAGGACCATATTTGATCATGGATACACTCGAAGAAATAGGGTGCGAGGAAAAATGAAAACAAGTATGACTATATTTGGTCATGGATTTAACCCTTTCACTACGAAAAGGTTAAATTTCACTGCGAAAGAGTTTAATCTTTTCCTGGACCTCGCCGCGGAACGAAACGTAGTGTCAAAAATGGAGAAACATTAGGTGAACAAAGTCTTTAGCACTCAGGATTAATTTTTTTGAAAAAAAAGATAGAAAGAAAAAACAATCATCGTAATACCGCATGAAATTCTTTGCGAAGGAAGCTAAGCAGAACGATAGTACTTGTTTCAATTTTTGAAACTATTTTGATACTCGGTTATTATAGTCAACCAAGAAAGAGTTAAAAAAGAGTGTTTCTGCTAAAAGGAATTATTAAGTTGACGAGACGCGTTGATATCCAGTCGTTATAACGTTGCTAGTTGCTGTTTTAAGTTGTTTATAAACCGTTCAGTTGTAAAGCTGTAATTATTTAGAGTCTATCGAATAGTTTCAGTCTAATTAGTTCTTATTTACTGTCTCAATGATAAATCTGAAATTCTATTAATTTATTCTATACCTCTGTTTTATTATGGCTACTGTGTGACACGTGTCGTTCGCTTCGTTTCTTGGGTTTAA
>NIJG01000062.1:344079-354421 GCA_002201625.1 Euglossa dilemma
GCATAAGATCCCGTTTAAGAATGGAAAGATTATTAAAACTTTAATCGTTGATTTCGCAACCTCAAATTTATCTTCTGTCAAGAAAAGAATTACTGCGTGTATAACTCGTTGTGTTTTACGTACTCTTTCATTAAAATTAGAATCTTCAGATTAGAGAATTCTTTTGAAATACTATCGTGAAATACGTTCGAATATTTTCGATTCTAAACTTGTCGACAGTATGAACAGCAAGTTAACAATTATACAACAATTACAATAGATACCAACAATGCGACTGTTGTGGCGTTCGGCCAGCATTTTCGAGGGGGCTTCCTCGATGGATTACGTTATTTTTGACCAAACGACCGAGGTCGACAACGACATCCGAAGTGGAGCGAAAGTACCTCGATTATTTTTGGAACATCGCTGACTTTCTTCGCATTGCTGAACGTCTTTCGGCACCGAAAGATCGACCCGACTTTCGATTCCCTGTGTAAATCGGTGGATTCAGAGTGAGAGATTAATTGATCTCGCTTTACACGTTTGAAAGTTGATATTTTCGGGCTATTATGTTTTTTGGTAGAACAGGGAGTTTGGATTTCAAGGCTGTTGGAGTGCTGTTGGTATTTCATAAGGGTCGCGAGAATTGTTTTGTTTTAATACTCGTGGAATATGATTTATCGTGTATCGCTCGTTAGAGTTGCCAGAGTGTGTGTGCGTGTGTCGACGTATCCACGAGTGTGTGAAATGAAAAACAGGGAAGCGTAAAAATGCTACTAACAAAGTCGAATATGGAATCAATTGGGAATTGTTAGACCAGAATTTTGAATTTATGAGAGATTAATGTTCTCGATTTTTATATTTATCTTAATATTAAAATAAAATTTGATATAAAACGTGTTTATTCAATCTCGAATGCTTTGAGATATCTATGGATATTTATTTTGGTATCCTAATATTCTATGGCAAGAATGGAGATGTTTGGTGTTGTCGAACACAGACTCGATTGAAGATTGTTAGATAGGAATTTTAAGCTTGCGATGGGTTGTTGATGTTCCGTTATTTTCTAAGTATAATAAATTGGTTCTGATAAATTGGTTCTAGGATTAAGTATAACATCGGTTAATAGTTGTTAGATCCCAAGTAGCAATTTATTAGGGGATTATAGTCACGCTTCTATTTTCTACAGAGGATTTTAGCATTTAAATAGAGCACCAGTTGACAGTTGATAGATTCTAATTCGTTGTTTGTTTGAAGGTAAATGAATATTTTATTCTTTTTTTAATTAATGGAACAAAAAGTTATTTTTAATAAATTAAACGTTTAGATTACATAACGACTTAATTTGGTTTCAAATGTTATCGATATAAATGATATATTAATCTACGAACATTCTGCAGAATATTATGATTGAAAATAATAATGTAATACTGAGAAATATATATGCAATAGAACAATCGAAAAAAGAATATTTAATACATTAATTGCTTTGCTTTAATGGAACTTAGAAATTAATGAATCGCATTCGTCAAAAGATTTATTTCCTCGCCCCACAATCTTATTTCTATTAAATACAAACTTCGGATCACTTTAATTCGATATCATTCCAATGCCACCACCTCGACGCCAACATTTCGTTGATTAAAAATCGCATTTCATTGCGAAATATCGTACGAATAATCGTTAAAATGCAATCACAGGAATTCAACTGAAATCACGTGAATTAAAGCTACCTCTGTCGATTAAATATCAGTTATTGAAATGTATAATTATTAAAATGAAATGGCGGAGGATTCTGCCGAAGTTGCACTAGTTAAAATAAAATCAATCTTTGCGATGAATTATTAACTTGGAATATATTACGATATCTTAATCTATATTCAAAATACGAGGACAAGACGATGTCGAAACTATATTCATTACACAATTACACTATTAATTATGCTACTAAAATGGCCAGGACGATGGCGAGGTCCGGGATATTTTATATTTTATGTATATCTTGAAAATACAATCATCAGAACGACCCATCTTTGAAACAATTAGCCTCGGTATCCTCTTCTAATTTTCCTTAATCTGCATAATTTCCAAATTAAATCTATTTGATGCATTGTATTCAATATACACGATAAAATACGTTTATTAAAAATCAAGAATAGGATAAAATAATCCCATTTTCACTTGCAATTGTAAACAATAAAACGAATTCCAAAGATCATATAATCAAATTATTTAAAATTAATTTTCATGTATGATATTGTGCCAATCACCTAAGTAATTTTATTCCTGTAATAATTACTATTGTTGAAGCAAAATAAGCTCGTGTATCTGCGTCTAATCTAATATCGCAGAAATTATTCCTACATCACTGAAAATTTATTTTATTCCTGAAACACCTCAAGTAATTACTCACCAAATAAAAAATTAAATAACTAAACTAATTGCATCAAATAAGGCTCAACGCAGTAATCATGGACCTAAAAATTAAGAACGCATATGTCAAATCGTAAATGACTATTGTAGACAAAAGTATAATTCTTTCTGAAGCACCTCTGATAGCTATCTACCGAAGTTGCAACCGTGTAACTAAAACAACTGTATCAAACGAGTTCAAACGCAGGACTTTCCAAAGCAATTCGCAATATTCTGGGAACAGCTGTCCTCAAAAATTAAGAAATCGTATATCATAAGATAAATGACTATTCTAGACAAGAGTAGAATTTTTTCTGCAGCATCTCTGATAGTTACCTACCAAATCCAAAATTGAATAACCAAAGCAACTGTAACAAACGAGTCCAAACGCTGGAATCTCCAAAGCCATTCGCAATATTCCGGGAACAGCTGTCCCCAAAAATTAAGAAATCGTATATCATAAGATAAATGACTATTCTAGACAAAAGTACAATCCTTTCTGCAGCATCTCTGATAGTTACCTACCGAATCCAAAATTGAGTAACCAAAGCAACTGTAACAAACGAGTCCAAACGCTGGAATCTCCAAAGCCATTCGCAATATTCCGGGAACAGCTGTTTCCAGAAATTAAGAACGCATGTATCAGGGGATAAACGTCTATTCTGGACGAAAATACGGTCCTCTTGCTCCGTTTTTGCTTGGCGCTTGTTAGTGACCAGCATCTAAAATCGGCGAGGGATGTTCATTAGCGTCACCTCGTGACTTCGTGCCAGGGAATTGTCGGTCTTTGTTCGGTGCACGCGTTTCCGAGGCCGGGTCCAAGGGTTTATCATCGTCAGCGAGAGGAGCAAAAGAAAGACAAGAGGATTTCCAAGAGCGAATCGAAAGGGAAGAAGAGGATGTCAGGGGCGACGCAGGCACAGCTGTGTACGATCTAAAAATATGCGACGAACGATATCGAGTTGTCGCCAACTCCTATGCCCAGGATATTCGCCCCGATAAAGCACGACAAATGAAACGCAATACGATTTTACGAGGTGTCTATCTCGGAATAAGATCGGCCAAAATGCACGGAAAGGGCCACGATCGGGATTTAGAAGTGGATTTTTGACAGTGAAACTATTGGAACCGTATCTCGCGATCTGTATGCCATGGGAGAGTGGCTGCAGCGAGCATCGTGGCTATTGGCAAGTATGGTTCTCGCGTTATTAGATAAAACAGATGAAATCTTGTATGTGTGTCCGAAAGAGTAATCGTGTATGCATGTTGCAAGAGTTTCATAATACTCGTAGAATGGAAAAGTCTTTAATCTTATTCGTTAATCTTCTTATTCATTAATTATTTACGTTCACATGTGTATACAATTATTTAATAATACTTTCCTAATGTTCAGAATGAAAACAATAAGCTGCTGAATATTAGAACTATTGATACAATTGAAATACCTAATTCAAATTCTTCAAGTGCGTCTTTTTTTTGAGGAATTGATGATGCATTTTTGAATCTACATCTTTTAAGAATATACAAAACAAATATCGATTTTTCTAAAATTTGGAAAACCCCCTTAATAATAAGGATTATTAATCTAACTGTTTATTATCATAATTATATTTGTAATGTCATTTATAATATGATTTATTATATTTATAATTGCCACACACAGGATAGGTCACGTAAGCAGCATATTTCGAATAATTTCCAAAATATATATGAAAATTCTTTGATTACGGGCAACACGTTACATAATATAATGCGTGTACTTGTATAGAAATCATTTTGATTCAACTTTTATTAATTAAGGTTGTAAATTAAAATTAAAGTTAAAAATAACTTGAATTTAGATTAATTATCGATGTTAATAATTATATTACTGTCGATTGACAGTATAAGATTATTATATATTATGACTTGCATGTTCAACTCGGGTACACATTATTAACCGTAAGAAATTAGAATCGCAGGAGCAACATTCATCAAAGAAACGTAAAATTAACGACAACCCTCCGGAAATAGAGATCCCGAGACGGAAAGTGACATGAAGGAATGAAAAGCAGGGCGAAATTACTTTTCAAGGGTCGTAGAAAAATACTTCGAATTACTTATTACAAACCGTGCAAACCAAACGGTGCGGAAAAAAGAAATTACAATCGCGGAAGTAAAATTTTTGAAAGAAACGTAGACTTAACGACAACTCTCCAGAAAAACAGATCTCACGACGGAAACTGACGCGAAGGAACGAGAAGCAGAGCGAAATTACTTTCAAAGGACGATAGAAAAATACCATGAGTAGTAATAAATATATTACAGCACACCAAACGAAGATGAGCGAAAGAAAGAAATTACAATCGCGGAAGCAAAATTTTTCAGAGGAACGTAGAATTAACGACAGTTCTCCAGAAATACAGAGCCCGTGACGGAAAGTGACACGAAGGAATGAGAAGCAGGGCGAAATTACTTTTGAGGGACCATAGAAAAATACCTCGAGTTACTTATTACAGTTCGTACACACCAAACGAAGATCGTGGGGAAAAAAGTGCCGCGATCTGTCGAATTGAAGAGAAACAACGCGATAGTCTGGAAGCACGCGCTTAAACGAGGCTGGCTGTTGAAAAGAACGCACAAAGGTCTCATTTAGATGTAAATCCCAAGCGAAACACCTAAAACGGCAGCGTCATTAACAGAGCCGCGTATCGAACCTGGAAACGAAAGAGGTTTTCGTTGCCGCGAACGAATTTCGGTGAGACCCGTTTGCGATCGTGACCCCGAGCCGCTGTGTCAACACTCGAAGAGCAAACCAAAGAACGAACGCAGACAGCGAGGGTGACATCGCCGGGAAGAATGGCGGAGCGAGGAGGCGCAACGAAGAGACAGGGACGAAGCCAGCTGGAAGGGACCTCAGGCAGCCAAAGAGAGAAGTAGAGGAGAGGGAAGAGAGAAAAAAGGGCGGGGAATTCGAAAGAAACGAAGAGGAGACACGTACATATAGCGGAACGTAACAGCAGGGAGAGGAGGACGGGTCGAAAATAGCGTCGGACAAGCCGTGAAGTTGCCTCTCTCTCTCTCTCTCTCTTCCTCTCTGCAGCTAGCCGAGTCGCGAAATAAAGGGAGCGTTTATCCGTCGTGTTCCTTGCTCTGCTCCACCTCGAAAAGCGTTTCAATTACAAAATCCTGCGAAATCACCCGGCGACTCTCGCCAGCTGCTCGCCCACCCGTTATATTTGTTGTGCCTCGCTCAGCCGCTACCCTCTTTGGACCTTCTGTGTCTCTCCTTTCATCCACCGACCCCTGCGCTCTTTCACCTCTGCTCTTTCTCCATCCACGCATACATACGTACACGTACGCTCGGCTGGATGAACGTGGCCGAAACGGGGGATGAAAGAGAGAGAGAGAGAAAGATACGATGGAGGGTGAAACAAAAAAGACACGTCCATTGTTTGAACAAGCCAGAGTAAACACCGGTGTCCGACAAAATCGAACTGCCAAGGTCCGCGAATCGCAGACGGATACTTCGATATTCATGTCGCGCTTTCCATTCCCCGTCTCGCTGCCCTCTCGCCGATGATTAACCTTTCGCCCTCGGGATTCGGGCTGGGTCCGAATCCGCGAGCAAGTCCTGGAATTTCGGCTTCCGTACCCTCGTTCGATCTGCTTTCATTAACTCGCCACCGATGCACGCTTTCGATCATGGTTTGCGATTCTCACGAATCTGGTTGTTTCTACCCTCCTTTCCTATTTTTCTTCTCCTTTTTTGGGTTCCCGTTTTTAGTGATTTGAGAAGTATATGTGGGATTCTATTCGAGTGGGATTGTTTTTAATCTTCTTTGCTATCTTCTTTTTGTATTTATTTCCTTCCGTAGTTTTTGGTTTTTATTAGCTCGAGATATGGATTCCAGATTCTCTTCGAATCGGGTTGTTTGTAACATTCTTTGGTATTCTTTTTATATTTCTTTTCTTTTCTGGCATTTGCTTCTTGTTGGTTTGGGAAGAATATATGGATTCCGTTGGAATGGTGTTTTGTCTACCTTTCTTTCATATTTCTCTTCTTTATTTAATTTTTGGTTTTCGTTGGTTGAGAAGTAGATATGGGGTTCCGTAAGAATAGAATTGTTATTATTCTTTGCTATCTTTTTTTCATATTTATTTTCTTTTCTTGGTTTCGGTTTTTGTTAGATTCAGGTGAATATATAGATTTAGTTGAAATGGAGTTGTTTCTACCGTTGTTTAATATTTCTCTTCTGTATTTAATTTTTGCTAGTCTTCGTTCGTTTGAGAAGTAGATATGGATTCTATTGGATTCATGTTATTTCTATTTCTTCTGTAACTCTCTTTTTTCCTCAGTTTTTGATATTCATTAGTTTGAGAAGTAGATGAGGATTCCACTGGAATAGGCTTGTTTCTACACTTTCATATTTCTCTTCGTCATTTAATTTTTGGTTTTCGTTGGTTTGAGAAGTAAATATGGATTCCATTGGATTCAGCTTGTTTCTACCATTTTTTACTATTTCTTCTATATTCACTTCTTTTTCTCAGCTTCTGATACACATTGATTTGAGAAGTTGATAAGGATTCTGTTAAAATGGGGCTGTTTCTACTCCTCTTTGTCACTTTCTCTTTATACTTCATTTCCTTCTATCTCTTTTTCTTTTTTATAGTTTGTGAATTATACTGTTAGCTTTAGTTTAACGATGTTTCATATACCTATAGATGGAATTTTTGACAGTACCTTTTGGGTGAAAGAATATATTTCTGTGTTTGGAGTAACAAAGAGTACAAAGGATAATTCTACTCTAGAATTTTTAATGATGAAGTGTAATAGAGATATTATGTCGTGTAACAGACGCTCTTGTGCTGTATGACTGAGGTTCTGAATTTCATTATAACATCGTTTTCGCTGAATATTTTTTCTAGTAACGATGAGCTACCATAGTGTGGAAACGTAAAGTTATGTACCGTGTTATGCGAAGGAAACCATACATTTTTTAACGTGTTATATGAATCTGTGATATAACCTCGCACATTCTTTTCACCGACTGTTTCTTTTCGGTGCGATATATGGCTACACTGCAAGAATGTAAACTTATGTACCGTGTTATAAGAGTACTATCGCAAATTTTTTTATCGTGTTACAATATACGAATATTATAATAATATACAAATTTTGATCCGACTATAACCTCGCTACATCCTTTTCGCTGAATGCTTCTCCTAAATAATGATGTAATAAAATATATCAACTTATATTAATATAACTAATAAAATACATTATTAACTTATATACTATGTTATACGAATATTTTTGATTATATTAAACAAATATCACTATAAAGTTTGAAGCAACTATATTTTCTCTAAAAATGTATCACTTCACAGTAAATTATGTAACACAATGTACAAATACAACTACAAACTTTGTATTATATGAATCTTACGTTATACGAATTATTAACATTATACGATACATTGAAAACTATAGTTTGGAATAAAAATTCAAAAGCTTCTAATAAAAATTCTTTACTTAAATTAACAATTCCTCACTGCTGTCATTAAACGATATTTTATTTTCCTGCTATCACCTATGATAAAAGAATTTTAATTAATACTCTAATACCGAAAATAATTGGAGTAATCAAATCTAGCATGTTGCAGTAACGTTATTATATTTGAATCGTACAAGAATTAGTATAATAAAAACTTATTTTACACGGAAGACCTGTCATACTCTTTCAAAGATATTATTCGCGCCTTGCTTTTAACTAATTGATGATGCGCCGACGATGAGATCCTGTTTTAATTAGGAAATGAAACTTTCGTACGAGACTGTGACAAACATTTCCTGCGAATGCACTTTTCCAAAAGCTTTTATCGCTCTTCCCGCTGTGAGGCAGCTTTTTCCACGTTTCTCACGTTGACGCATCACGACTCGAACACAGTCGAGGAACCTTGACTTTAATTTTCATTTAATCCACGCGAAATTTCCGCCGCCTTTCAGCCAGAAGCTCCGGCTAATAATGGGGTAAGCGTGCGCGTGAGAATATTCATGAGGGATGATCATGTACAGCGCATAATTATACTTGTACATGATCCAATTCGACACTCCTTTTCACGTTGCTCTCGACCCGGCGGTTTATTTTCGATCAAATCGCTATTCGCGAGTTTTCAATTTAACCCGCAAAGAGAATGTTAGTTAATAAAACGCTAGTTAATAAAAGGTTAACGAAAACTACTCGTCGGGTGTATAATAAAACGATTCTCAGCTTCTCTTGAATATTCAACGCTCTTGCTCTTCGCCCTCTCCTTCTCTTTTAAATATTTTATTTTGCCTTGTTTCTCCTTTTGCCCCTTATTAACGATGAAAAATTCTGCACACGAAGTCGTAACGACTTTCTCTACTTTCTGTCAGTGGTTTTCATATTGGACCCGCAACCGCAAACGCGAATTTTCGGAAGGTATTCGTACGTGGCGGAATAGTGCAAAAAGTTGCGACTAAATGTAATTTGTTTCAACGATGAGAATTGCTAGAGCTAAGGTTGGAAAAGAATAAATTCTTGANTATACAAATTTTGATCCGACTATAACCTCGCTACATCCTTTTCGCTGAATGCTTCTCCTAAATAATGATGTAATAAAATATATCAACTTATATTAATATAACTAATAAAATACATTATTAACTTATATACTATGTTATACGAATATTTTTGATTATATTAAACAAATATCACTATAAAGTTTGAAGCAACTATATTTTCTCTAAAAATGTATCACTTCACAGTAAATTATGTAACACAATGTACAAATACAACTACAAACTTTGTATTATATGAATCTTACGTTATACGAATTATTAACATTATACGATACATTGAAAACTATAGTTTGGAATAAAAATTCAAAAGCTTCTAATAAAAATTCTTTACTTAAATTAACAATTCCTCACTGCTGTCATTAAACGATATTTTATTTTCCTGCTATCACCTATGATAAAAGAATTTTAATTAATACTCTAATACCGAAAATAATTGGAGTAATCAAATCTAGCATGTTGCAGTAACGTTATTATATTTGAATCGTACAAGAATTAGTATAATAAAAACTAATTTTACACGGAAGACCTGTCATACTCTTTCAAAGATATTATTCGCGCCTTGCTTTTAACTAATTGATGATGCGCCGACGATGAGATCCTGTTTTAATTAGGAAATGAAACTTTCGTACGAGACTGTGACAAACATTTCCTGCGAATGCACTTTTCCAAAAGCTTTTATCGCTCTTCCCGCTGTGAGGCAGCTTTTTCCACGTTTCTCACGTTGACGCATCACGACTCGAACACAGTCGAGGAACCTTGACTTTAATTTTCATTTAATCCACGCGAAATTTCCGCCGCCTTTCAGCCAGAAGCTCCGGCTAATAATGGGGTAAGCGTGCGCGTGAGAATATTCATGAGGGATGATCATGTACAGCGCATAATTATACTTGTACATGATCCAATTCGACACTCCTTTTCACGTTGCTCTCGACCCGGCGGTTTATTTTCGATCAAATCGCTATTCGCGAGTTTTCAATTTAACCCGCAAAGAGAATGTTAGTTAATAAAACGCTAGTTAATAAAAGGTTAACGAAAACTACTCGTCGGGTGTATAATAAAACGATTCTCAGCTTCTCTTGAATATTCAACGCTCTTGCTCTCCGCCCTCTCCTTCTCTTTTAAATATTTTATTTTGCCTTGTTTCTCCTTTTGCCCCTTATTAACGATGAAAAATTCTGCACACGAAGTCGTAACGACTTTCTCTACTTTCTGTCAGTGGTTTTCATATTGGACCCGCAACCGCAAACGCGAATTTTCGGAAGGTATTCGTACGTGGCGGAATAGTGCAAAAAGTTGCGACTAAATGTAATTTGTTTCAACGATGAGAATTGCTAGAGCTAAGGTTGGAAAAGAATAAATTCTTGA
>NIJG01000062.1:355241-375215 GCA_002201625.1 Euglossa dilemma
AAATGAAAAAAGAAACATATTTTAATATAACGACATAACAAAAATAGAATCTAGCCATATTTTTTCGTTTAAAGATAGTTATCATTTTTTCGTGATATAAGATAGAGACGAAAATAGAGTAGAAATAAAATAGAAGGAAATATGTAAAATTGCGGTGTTATTAAACGAAGGAAATTGAAATATAAAATAAGAAAACGTAGAATGAAGCCAATTCTACGAAAAGACGTTGCGCGCATTAGTTTTCCCGGTGTGATTGTATTAAACGCTTAATCTTAACGAATCATCGTGACTTATATCGTGGACGTTTCGGACTTTCTAGATGAAAGTGGGGCTGTTATGAAGCTAGCTGAATAAAGGGCTGCAATATTGTTCTATTGTACGTTTAAATTGCAAGTTCTGATTTAAGTCCGTAAAGAATGATCCCCGTTCTCTTCCCGTAATTTTCGTCAGCAAGTTAGATGAAATAGCCTGTGTACATTATGAGATTCGTCGTTTCCTTCACACCAAGCCCGAGTAGTTCTAATTACGCGAAATTCCGATTATCTGACTATGTAAAATTTCATAGTCAACATTCTTGAACATTCTACAGAATTATCCTAAATATTTCACACATCACATAGAATCGATGATTGCATTCTTCGATTGAAATTTATATGTGCAAGTTCTATAGAAAAAATTAAATCTTTATATTGTTATGTAAATTTGCAGAAAATGAAACGATTTTATTATTTAATTTTTATTTCAGTCCTTCCAGGATCGCGTTCAACGAAGTAAAGGAAATAAAGGAAAGAGTTGACTATCTTTTATTAAATGGTTAGACACTGAATATTTATGGGTAGACGACAAAAGATTAAATTCGGGTCGAAAGTATATCAAGTTCGAGTGTGATTTTAAATAAATCGAGAGATTCGAAAAGTCCTGTTATAAAATTCTAATTAAAGCGAATCTAAGACCCACGTATGACACGTGGAATTGTTCTGCACAATCAATAAGCATTCCACCAGTGTATATTCCAGTGTGTAGTTGGTCCGAGCGATATAACGAGGTCGTAAATTATTCCATCCAGCTACGGCCCCCCGAGTTGATACTGAAATGACACCACAGATGTTGCTGACAGTCAGAACCATCTATAATTTGTAATCACAAGTATTTAATGCCGAAGAGTACGAAGGAAAAAATTGCTATTTAACTTCCAATTTCGAAATCATAATGGACAACTGCAATCGTTTAGAATAATTAATTTTCACGGGAAAATATTGCCGTTTAACATTCTATTTTGAAATCATAATAGTCACCTGCGATTATTCGGAATAAATAACTTTCATGAGAAGAAATTGCCGTTTAATATCAAATTTATATTGTTAATAACGAACTATTCACAAAAGTTTATAAATTATTACATTTACTGTTAATAACGTATTAATATTGTTAAAACCAAATTGTTCACGACGTATATTTATAATAAAAGTAAGAAAATTGATAAATTATTGGATATAACAGCGGAAAAGTAATAATTAACAGAATCAGTAAAGTTCGGAAATTTCTGTTATAAATAATATATAAAGAGGGGGTGGATCAGAAGGTAGATTGGGATTGACTATCCCACCCCCTTAAACCATTCTTTTTTTTCAGATATTAATAATGTTGTTTTCAAGTGTTAAATATTTCATTTTTTTTCAGGCCACCACAATCGATAAGAAATTTGACTTCTCCACTAAATGTTTCAAGTTGCTTCACTCATCAAAGCAAAACTTTCATTTTGAAAAAAATTCCTCGCGTTGTTTTTCTATTGCGAAGAAGAATAACACTTAACTAAGAGAAACAGACATCGATGAAAATTAACCCCACGTTGTTTATGTTGGTTCCAACCTACAAACCACGACTATCACTCGTGATACTCGTATTTAACCCGATTTTTTTACCACGAGTCTCGCATGATATCGCAGAGTACCTAATCAAGACTCTCTCTACTTACTTTGGTCATGAAACACCGACTTCGCCATAGGTTATCGTGATCCCGAATCCACTCTGCTGCGTTTGAAGTTGCTTCACTCATCAAAATAAAATTATCAATTTGAAAACATTTCCTCGCGATGTTTTTCTATTGCGAAGAAGAATAACACTAAGACAAAAAAGCATCGACGAAAATTAATCCCGCGTTGTTTACGTTGGTCTCAATCTACAAACCACGACTGTCACTCGTGATACTCATATTTGATCAATTTCCTTACCACGCCTCTTTCTACTTTACTTATAAAACGCCTACTTCTCCATAGCCTATCGTAGATCCCGATTCTACTCTGCTCGATAGCAGCGGAATGAAAGACCGTTAACGTCCAGAGGGAATCGATATTTCCTAGGAATCCCTAAAAATAAGCGAAATGCACGAGAGGGAAGCGCAAGGGTGTGCTTGTTGGCCGCGATGGCCGGTAGCGGGGCGTCCTGACGCGAGGCCGAATAACAATGACCACATCCGTGTATGCGTTTCCGGTCGGTGGCCACCTTCCGGTTGTGAATTACGCGGGTGAATAAATAGAGTGGGGATCGTGGCTATTCCAGCCGAGGAGAATATTACAACTGCGAGTGCCGGACTTCATATAGACCGACTAATGAAATTGAAATGAACGGTAAAGGAAGGATTACGTTCGTCCACGGTGACGAACGACCTGTGACCGTGCACTCAGTTCACAGCCGTCCTCCAGCGTATATCGTTGCTCTAGATGCAATATTAACGAATAATTTTGTAAATAATTCCTTGCATGCACGTATTCAACCGCGCCCGTATATTCAGAATTAATTATTAAATACGTTAAATAACGTATCATCTGGATTGACTAATGCGTTGATTAATATTAACGACCAACTCGCCGATTTCCAGCCGAATTTCGAATCGAGATACGATATACTATTGTAGTGCCGCGTGTTTTATCAAACGATTCTTTGCTGAAATAAAATCGAAGCCGGATTTCGGTTTATTCGTTATCGCGGTATTTCTATCGTCCTTTTATACGAATAAGCGAGTGCAGACGAGCAAGACTTTTGAATATATCATGAAAGGAAACGGAAATTTTCATGGCGCGTTCTCGGTTCCAGAGTTCTCCCATTTTCCTGAAATAAGCGAATTTTTCTCGATCACCGTCGCTGTCTCGGAACTTTCGACTGAAAATTTCACTGTTACCTCTTCGATTAGCTGACTTCGCGAGTTTTGTTCTAGAATATTTACAATCATTTTCCCACTCAATGTTCGCTTTACCGGTCCGTATATCGGCGGGTATTTACAATTGTGTAATTAACAATTAATTAAGTAAGATTTATGATAGAAACGAATGCCAACAACGAATGAAAGTTTATGTGGCCCACCCAAGGGTCAGGATGTATGGGAAATGCGTGAATGAGAAAGTAAACCTGTGAATGAAAGAAGACAGAATGAAAGGTTTAAATATAAGTGAAAGTTTTAAATCAGTTTCCAGTAAGAGTTCCAAATCAATATTAAATCAGTTTTAGTTTAGTCCAGAATCAGTTTTTAAAAAGAGTTCAGGATCAGTTGCAAGTTGTCTGTTCAGATTCTAATCCAGTTCGCAGTCGTTGGTTTTAATAAAGTTATCGTATTCCAACAAGAAGTAGCAATATTATTTAAGTCAATACCCTCCTCCAAAAGTATGATCTTACATAACTGATAACTTTTCAAGAGCGAAAATCAGACGTGTTTGGACAAACTATCCACTCGAATCCTCGAAATCCTTCTCGATCAGTAGAATCCTTGGAGCAGCGAGTCCATTTAATTAGTTATTCCGATGAAATCAAAGAGGAAATGCCTCTGGGACACTCTACCGATCAAACCTAGATCTTCCACGATCGAGTGGTCCTTCGAGCACAGCTAGATAGCTCATAACGCGGGGTACCCGAAGACTGCAGGTATCCAAGTTTCAATCGCACCTTGTTGCTTCAACGACCGCAACAGACGGCGGTAACTCATCCAGGATCTCTCTGTTAACACCTCCTAGCCGCTATTTCCTCCTTCGAGAGTCCATTTCAAAGACAAACACCAACAGCAACCGTCCGCTCCTCGTCCCGCGTCATTAAGTGGGTATCCGTGTCGCGAAACAGAGAAGAAAAAAGTCGGTATCTCCTTTGAAACCGTCGATCTCGCGTCGGACCGTTGATCCTGGGCATATTCCGTGCGACCATGGTGCGTAAATATTCCATGGGAAGTGCCGCTGCCTCGTCCGGGCCAGTGGCTACAGCTTATAAAGGTGTCGTCGCGAAAGGAGGCCGGTATACCGTTGAATTAATTTCCATAGCGAAGTACTCGGATTAATTAGAAGTCGTCGCAGTCCGTCGGCCTGGACAAGCATGGATAATTATTCTAATGGGCCCGCCGCTGTTTGTATTTACCGTGTCGATGGCGCATTCAAAGGATCGACACGACCCCCTGTGTATACTTAGGAACACGCTCCAGATCTAGGTACCCCTGGTCATCTTTGCGTGTATCGGTGTACCAACTATGCTGGAACATGGATAATAACTCTCCTCGAAAAAGAAAGAACCGAGCATCGACCGGCAGCAATTACTCGCGTTCTGCTTTATCGAGCTGCAATTTTGTAGTTATTCGTATTCCAAGTGGACCGAGACCTCTCTTTGATCTCTCGATGAATTTCGTGGGAGATTCTGAAATGATTTCCTAGGTTCACCGAGGAGTCAAGAAATTATGTTAACCGTGGTTGGAAATCGAATTTCATTTCGTAGGAGGAGGCTAGTTATCGGGTAATGCTGTTGACAGAAATGGAAGAAGATCGTTTATCTTGGAATATTTTTGTCAACGTAGCGTTGATATTTTTTATTCGTTTGTCTTCCAAATTTATGACGATTGGCAATTTTCAAATTACGTAAAGATTCTAATTTGATTCTTCGTTGCCTGAAGCTCTTTTTGAGTTTTTCATTCGTTTATACTCGAAAGTTTCTTGTTATAGAGAACTTAAGCCTTTGCACTCGGCGATTTTCTCGTTATAGAAAAATAGCAATTGGGTCTTCTGCTATTAAAGATATTTCCAAACCAATAAATAAGGTTTAAAAAATCGTCTAGAAATTAAGACGTAGAATTATTTTACTTCAAAATTGGGTAACTTTAAATCTGATCTATTAATTAACATCGATCTTTAGAATCTAATTAAATGATAACTGAGGCTCGCCTCTCGAATACAAAGGATTAAAGATAGGCTATAGTAACTCAAAAAATATTTTATACGAGTGTTTCATTCATTATTACGTGACAACGACTAACCATAAAACATGAAATTATACTATACAATTGGAAATAATATCGAAAGTTAAATAAATAATTGTTATATGTCAAACGTGTTAAATAATTAAAAACTAATTATTATATTAAATGTCATCCTTGATAGCAAACAACATTTATTTTTTTATGTCAAATATTTTTTCACACAATAATTTTAGGTAACAGAGATAAACGATTCATCCTATATATTTTACGTGCATATACGTTTGTAAATATAAAAAAGAAGTTTAGAAATGAATTTCAATTTGTTTTCATGTGTCAGAGTTAGGTTTTTGAGTGCTTTATGCGATGGTAGCGAAGCACAGTTGAAATAAAATGTTTATGGAAGTTCACGGCTCGAGGTAACAGGTTGCTAATTAAAATAGGTGTTTATATAGTATGAACGAAGTTGCACGAACTATATTCCACGGTATTTCGTTGTTTATGGTCTCTAGCTTTTTGAGCACCGTCATTGGCTTTTAATAATAAAACTCGTGATTCTTTATGACATTTAAGAAAATAAATCTATATTAAAAAGAAAAGTTTAAAATGGTCAAAGATTAAAAAATATCATTTGGTTAACTTATTTATATCCTTCGATTAAAAATTTCTTGTATATGTTATTAAAAAATTTATAATCAAAATTTGAATATATGAAAAATTATTAAATTTATGCTATAGAAAAATATTTTCAACTATTCCTGTCACGATACAATGTATACAATTTCAACTATCTATTATTACAACCGAATATTAATTTTTAACTTATTTAATTATATTTTATCATGGGTAATAAAGATATTTGTAACTAATTCCCATTATATACACCGTGGAAATAAATTCAATTATCTGCCGGTGTGCAGGATAAGGAGTATAACCGAATCAATACACCGAGATATTATGTACAAATCGTTATTTATTTCTGTAAACAATAAGTAATGCAAACAGGAAACATAGCACGTACGAGCCACAACAACCATCAATTATGGAATTATGTAACAGTATTCAAGATCCATGGTATTAAGTATTATCGGATTACTGTCGAAATTTAATGGAGTATATCAAGACAAATTAATACTGTTTGATAAGTGGAACGATTGTGGAAGTAATACTAATAATTTCATTACATTATTTCAAATATTATACGAAAAATATTTGCGTTACCTCAAACTCCCTGTCAACGATAATAAATAATAATTTGTATGAATCCTGTGTCACTCACTAGATTATATTTTCAAGAACATCGTTAAAAAAATTACAAATCGATCGATTCTATATGCAAACTACCGATTTGCATAAACATACCTTTGACCAAAATTAAATGAAAAAAAATCAGCGCAGAATTTCGATGATAAATTAGTCAGAGGAAGCTATTTTTGTACATAATTCGATAAACAAAAATTAATAAGACAGAAGCAAAATCGATCGATGATAGGAAAATTAACGGCCTAAAATTAGTGTATAATATACGACACACCTACTCGCGTTCTTTTTTCTTTTTCCAAAATATTTATCCTTATCCATAGCCAATGAACCGTAACGACAACACGCGGTGTCGACAGGATCAGCATATTCTGCCTCGAACTAGGACACAGAACGATGATGCAGAGTCCGTGGCTTGTTTCCGACTACATTTGGCTTACCTACAGAGGATTAGCTTCGGTCAGGGAAACCCTTGTTCGTGGTTTCTCTCCATCCACATTTCGGCTATATTCCGCCACAGAGTCTCGAGGAAGCGTGATCGAATCGATCGCGTGCCCTTGCTGCCTCTCGTACCAGTAAAAACGCCTTTTGCTTTACGACTTCTTGCCATTTACTTTTATTTACGATACCGCGAAATTGTGAAATTCTTAAAAAATATTTGATACCGATAAAACTTGACCTGGATCTGTCAAAGAAATTAATCCGGTTCATTTATTTTTATCGCACAATCATTACCGTTGACATAAATATAATATCGCTGTTGCGATTAAATAAAATGTAAAATATGAAGGATAAAGAATAAATGTAATAACGTGATTGTAGATATGAGTTTGAATTTTAAATTTTGTTATTTAATTTATAGCGAATTTATAATTTCTTTGATAATTGATTTAGTTAACGTGCAATATCTGACTATTAAGTAGAAATACCGCTCTCTTTCTGTTAAACTATCAGATTAAAAAATGGCAACATTCAACACAAAAATAAGTGTATAGAAATCAATATTACACTTCTTTCTCCCTATCAGATTTCCAGAAAATACAATATATACATTTCATAAAACTCAGTAATTTCTTTATATATTTTGATAACTTTTAATACATGCAATACCTAATTATTCAGTTAAATATACTGATCTGCTTTCTTTTACAATTAGAGTGATTTAAGAAACAAGATTACACTGTTTTTCTCTTATCATGATATAGCTTTTAAAATGTCAAAAAATTTTTGGAATTAATTGACATATGTACCCTACGTAAAAATACTGAAAATAACTAATTTCTTTCATGGATTCTCGGCCTACAAAGTGTCAGCGACACCTGGACGAATCAAGGTCTCGAGAAAATTTTTTACAGAGTCTCTATCTGCATAGGTCTGACCCTCGGCCATACTCGCATAGGAAAATTCCAAGGATCCTGTCGTCGATCACGTATTCTCACGATTGTACTGCCTGCGAAGGCTAAGGTCTTGACCGAAGAATAGCACCCCCTATCGGAGAACGTGTCACAAACTTACGAACGAAAATCCTCACGTGTTTTTGTTCCGTCGAATGGAACAGGATGTTAAAGGGAAAACTTCAATTGATTTAGTTAGGAAGCGAATCCCAAAGGAACGAAGGAAAGGTGAGTTTACTTTGAAGCTGTTTTCAAGTTAAGGAAACAGACTTAGTGATTCGGCTCGCAAGATTTTTGACGGTACATCACAAATCCCTCGAAGCAATCGTGTCATGATGTATGTACCATAAAAATTCTTAGATTCTTTAAATCCAATTTTTCGCGGTAATAACATTTTTGTATATTGCACTGTATTTTTGATTTATCATTAAACTTATATTCGCGATGTACTTATATTATAAATAATTTATTATTTACCTTACCTTGAATTTAGAATTAAGAAATTATTGAACGATAGTAGTTTAATTCGTTTATTGCAAGTAATATTTTCAAGTATTTTACATACAATATATATGAACAATCTTGAGTACAGTAGTATAATGATAATCAAGGAATACACGTAATTAGAATCTTATTCGAATAGAAACGAATGTTAATTTGTTTCAGCTAAAAGCTGCATACTTTCTGCAATTGCAAAAATGAAAATTCCGAAACAAATCATTTAGATTCCTAAGATAGTTCTGGTGTTAAGACAACGTATGATTTCATTTCAAAAATATAATTTCCTACCTATGTAGGAAAAACTTACATCAAATTACATCACCCCTAAAATATTTATCATTTTAAAAATTATTTAATACCATCAATTGCGAACTATTTTCAGCTGGAATAGGAAATATAGAAAAATTCGCGAATTATTTATTAATTAATCATTGTTTACCTCACGACAATAAACGTAATAAAGGGCCTTCGTTGTTTGTTTGTACGCGACACCGAATTCCAAATTTCAAATTCCAAATTCAATATTCTTAGAAGAAACACACGGCGCTTACGTGTTCCTTGGCTAATTAAATTTTCTCCCGGTAATGCGTATTAATTTCACGCACGAACAATTCGAAGGAAAATGAATAGATCGACGGGTGAAGTGGGACATTTGAATACGTGTAATTTGAAGTGACGTGTGCCGTGGAAAATGCTTATCGTGCGTGACGTAATTAACCGAGATTCTTAGCCACGACTACGTCGACGACGATAATTCTAGTTACCTGTTACGCCTTTCTGTTACGGTTTTACGCGAGTTTAACATGCTCTCAGACTAATTAGTCTCGCGGCCAGCATAGCAAGCACGGCCTTTGTTCTCATTAATTATGCGCTTTAAAGAATGCCTACAAAATTATATAACTGCACAAATATGCATCGTCGTTGATAAATTCAGACTAGGGGGAACGCGATTAAATCACGCTCGCGACAAATCACTGGAAGTATGCGCGATTAAGTAGAGACAGCCAAGTTAAATCTAACGAGGACGTTATTTCTAATGCATTATACCTTGCGTTGTTTGGTAATTAAATTATATCCTATTCTATTAGTTTAGATAAATAAGAATATTACTTCTGACTCATATTCTATATTTTGAATTAGAATGTGATATAATATAATTATGAAATAATTCAAATATTATTCTTATTCGACTGAACTGATTATATCATATTACATTAGTTTAGACGAATAAGAATTCTGTATTCTATATTTTGAATTAGAATATAATATAATATATAATTATCAAATAATTCAAAATGTAAAACGTAGGTTAAAAATAATATTTTAATTCTTCCAAACTTATTGAACATTATATGATTAATTTAGTCGAATAAGAATATTTCGTGTCTACGTTTTATATTTAAAGTTATTTGATAATTATGTTTCGTTATTTCGTAATAACGCGAGATTATGTAAAAGATCTGGAAGCTTTAATACGTCGGTATTTGTGTGGAACAAATAAAAATGTATAACGACTACGATAAAAAACGTGAAGAATGTTACGAAAGAATGATAAAATTGTTATACAATCAAAAAATGAATAACGCGAATTATTAACCTCTTGCAGCACGATTTAATTATTTAATTTCAATTATCCCCTACTGATGCAGAAAAGAGAAAGTCTATTCGAGTATTTTCAGATTTCAACATGGATAATACTACGACGCAAAACAAAATCGAAGGCATACCAATGTAGAAAGGCAAATAATCCAAATCGCGAATGCATCGATCACTAAATCGGCTCAAACAAACCTGCTAATTCTTATACTCTAGATTTACGACGTTTTCTGCATACTTATTTCTAGGGAAGTTTGTCATATTTTCAGGTTAAGGAAATCATTTTATATATTTTCTTAAAAAAAAAGACGATTATAATTTGAAAAAAATGACAGTATTAACAGACTTAATATAAGATAATTATATACTGTTAATACTGTATAATTGAAGCAATTGGTCCCGTAAACCCAGTGTTAAATATTTAAACAGATCTCACCTCAAACAATCGTCCAAGCTCCAAGTTATCCTACCTCTAATTAGCCAATATCTATCTCCCAAAACAGCACCGACAAAATGATCCATTCCCAAATTATGCTAGCCTAATTTCTACCAAAATACCACGAACGATCGTGATATCAAAAGCGTGGCACTGTGCGACAGAAAACCGGCGAATTTCGATTACCGCATGACCGAGGTGAATTCGATTTACGAACCACCGAGAAGTCGCCGTTCCACGTGCCTTTCAACCCCCTTCCACCCCCAATTTACACGCGTGTCTCCACCCCGCGAGGACGAACGCTGCATCGGTACACACGCCCCGGTGCTAGGGGTGGGACCGGGTCTGGAGGGTGGGTGGCGAGCATGGAAACGAGGAAAGAAGAGGACGGACTTTAATTCGCATTTTCGGATTTCCAATATCGTAAAGCGGTGAAGGAAGACGCCGGGTAATGCCTGACGTTCGATAAGGGTGAATCCTCGTGGCGGAAGGGTGAGGCTAGGAGGACGGAACTCGAAAGGGGTTATTTCGTGACTGCCGCTTGGTCTCGCCGCGTATTATCATATTTATAAGTTAGCCTGACTCCTCGGGGATGCGAAAAAAAGAACACGACACGGACCTGCTGGAAGGGTGGTATCCATGTAAAGCGTCAGAGCCCCGGAGATCGTGTACCGCGATCCGATGCGCCGGTAAAAACGGTAAACCGGCCGCGTTTGCATGTATGCATTCGCGTTATTGCCACTCGGCGATCCAAGTATGGCCAAGGTACGATTATCCTCTTATTATCCGGACGGTTTATGAAATAAAAGTTTTCGGGGTTGCGCGAGATTCGACTGGGCTTATCGAATATCTACGAGGGTTTCGTTAGCGCAGTGGTCTGAACTAAAGTCAATTCCGTCGTAGAACTGTAAGCGTGTATCCTTGTGAGTGTAAAGTAAGTTGTGGTGTTCTCGAGGATTGCTACAGGAGACGAAGAAAGCTCCGGATGGGCTTTCGGGAACTTTAATATCAAAAATCCATAAAATTTTAACACATTGTTGACTGGCTGTTTTTCTCAGAATTTATCTCATGTCACTGGTTATTTCTTCGGAATTAGATGTGCAAGTGAAATTTTTGTCAAAACTCCTTTTCTATTGCAAAGCGGATATAACATGACTGGTTTTATTAGTTAATCGTTAGCTAAAGAGCGAAACTGACGTGAAACAAAATGTGTTAAACGTATATTGCTACAAGTTATTTGGAATTTTTTTCAGAAGCTTTGAAGATAGGAAAAAATTTCTGGCTTAGAGTAATCGCTCTTATAACGATCTATCGATACAGCACCGTAATAAGAATATAATACGTATCGCGATTTTTCGTATAAATACTCCTTCTATAACTACTGTATTCTAACAACACTGAAATTTTTTATACAATTTTACTGTGGGGTTTAAAATCGTATATAAAAACCTCTGAATTGATAATACAAATTGTAATGGTAAAACCCATTCGAATTTGAATAATTTTTTAATTTACTGAAAAAGTTATATCAGAATTAGATTGCACGACCCATAAAACCTATAAAATAATATCTTTTGCAATAAAAAACGTCTTGAAAAGGAAACAGTTATAATACCTTGGACACAAAATGAAATTCAATTTCTTGGTGTGATAATATTTTCTTAAATAAGCAGTAATAATAGAGATAAAGTGATTATAAATCATTTTACCAGTAATTTCGTAAATTAATAATATTAGAGTATATGTTAGTTAATTCGTACTATAATAATTGAATTAAATATACGCGTATATTATATATATTAATTAAAAGTGTTTCGCTGGAAGTAAGCAAATGAAATATTTTTAAGATATGATGCACGTCGTCTCTCGCGCAGAATATTTTAGAATACGTAATACGAACGTTTCGAATGAAAATAATTTTACAAATAATTCCACGTCCATTTTAATGTTTGCCGGGTTCATTAAGAGGGATCTGCATGACGATTCAAATTACAGATATTACAGGTGCAATGCGATGTGTGCCTTTGATATAATTATTTAATAACGAACTTGTAATATAACTCTGCCTGATTTTCGCGAGATAAAACGGCGATTTCGCGTGTATCCATAAATTACAATATATAATTTCTCAGATTAATTCGGATTAACATCTCGCCAATACTCGAATTCGTGGCAATATAGAAAAGGAAATACAATAACTTATTAAAAAATTGCAAAAATAATGTATTTAATAGCAATGATGAGAAATCGTAATGACGAACCAAAGTTTTAAAATGATCTAAAAAAATATAGGAGAAAGTAACATAAAAAGAATTGTAAAAGCATCTCGATTGAAAAAAAAAGATTAATATATATCGCAAAAAAATGAAAATATCGCAAATAAGAAACATTTATACGCAAATTCATAATAAACATAAAAAGAAGTATAACATATAGAACAAGTTTAAACAATAAATGATAATAAATATCTTTAACTAATACTGAAAGGGGTATAAAAAGAAATGAAATAGTAAAACGAATTATCGAAATCTCTAACCACTCTCCACATCGATATTCCACTTCCGTCACCATAAACCCAGCCGAGTCTCGCTTACCATATTTCAAAATTCCAAAATGGCCTACTTAGAAAGAAGTTCGGTGGCGTCTCCAGCCGCGTGGGCATTTTATTAAAAATGGAAACTAACTGGATTCCAATTTAACGGCGCGCGACAGATTTCTAAACGATCGTCGTTAAGGAAAGTTCTTTTCCCATAAAACGGGGCTAGGAGGGGGTGGGATAAACACACTACGACCGAGGGTTGGTCTCGTAAGTCAAGGGCGACGGTTTCAATGCGAAGGGACAGATCCCTTCCAACTGTATCTATAAGTTTCGTGACGCGAATATCTGTGCAACCCACCCCGTGCACGTCTCTCCCTTGGGGCAAGAGATTAATCAAAAGATAATTTTTGTTAATACCGGAAAGAGTCCGGCGCCACATGTGAATTATGTTCGCTGGATTATTTAACCCTCGTCGCCGAGAAGAAAGATGTTCTTGGATAAAAATGAGCCGAATTTCGGAGGGTAAGGAACATGTGACATCCACGCGTCATGATAACTGTCCGATCATCGCAATACGTGATTTATTTAAGTATTTATTCGCGGGAAATTGCCACTTGGAAAACCACAAGTGGAAATGTTTGGAATGAAAGATATAAAAATATGGACGAGAAAATACGAAGCAGAAAATTTTTGATTCGATCGAAAGATATTGAAGGAATCTTTTAACGTTACAACTGTAAAATTATTAATATTAAATATTAAACCTATCAGGACCAGTCGAATAATCGATGAATGACTAAATGAAAAAGTATAGTATGTATGTGCCAATTGAATGTATAATTTTTAACCAAAGAATAAAAAATGATCCCTCGCAGTAGGTTAATGTAAATGACATAAGAGAAACTTACAAAAGAAGTGAAATAAGAGAAGGTATAGTACGTACGTTATAACAGTAAGAAGATGGTGAAACCAAGTGACCAAAGTGATGACCTCAAATGCATAATTATTAAACAAAATAGTTAGAAAGGATCATTTGCAGTAAGTTAATATAAATTGATGTTGTTAATAAATATTAATATACAAATTAATATTGAGGATTTCTTCTTTACCCAATAGCCAGTATTTGAATAGATACTGCATCTATTCAGATACAGTCTATTGGATAACGAAGAAATTCTATCTACAGTAATAGATACTATATCTATAGTAATAGATACTGTATCTATTCAGATGCTGTGTATTGGATAACGGAGAAATAAATAACGAAATAACGAAGATACTGTCTATACACAAACTAACACACACTGTTTAGAACTAGTCTAGTGACTCCTTCTTCTCTGAATCTCTAACAATAAGTGGTATCCAGGTAATCTGAGTGTCCGCAAATCATGGTAATAAAGAAATAAAACACTAGACGATCAGCGTTTTTGGAAATGAATGAAGAAAATAAACATATCCAATGCACACTATTCTCTCCAAACAAGCTCTGTTTAAATTAAACCTCATTCAAATTAGATCTCAGTCATATTATTTTCTCTAATCCTGGGTTAAAAAAATAACTATAAGAAAGCCCAACATAACTCTAAGTTGCATATTATTAATTTATATTTAAAAATATATAGCAATGGAATGTCGAAGACCCTTGACCACAAGGAGTAGTGTAATTAGTCCAATTTCAAGCATTTGGAAAATTCGAAAACGTTTTGCCTTGCGTCCGAGTCTGTGCTCTGATTGACCAAACGTGGATATAAATTTCCTCGAGGAAGAAACGTTTCCCGAGCGTGAAATTTGACCCAAAGTACGTCTATTTCACGACGCGCAATCGCTACGAAAATTCGACACGTATCTGTTCGCTGATGCTCGAACTGGAAACGCCAAAGGATGGTGAAATCCCCTGATTTCCACTCGCGGCACGAAAGCAGACATCCGGCGGGCCCATAACGAGCGGGCCAAGCTACTCGAAGGAGAAGAGCATCGAACTGTCCGCCGCCGAAAAGATCGCGTTCGGGAAGAAGGGATGGTAGAGCAACGTCTCTAACTTTCTAACCGAATTGTTAACTCGGCAGCGAGCAGCATCAGACGGACAGACGGAGGCAAACTTATCGGTTAACTCGACGGCGGGATGGGGCAACGAGAAGGGCGACCAGGGGTGGAGATAAGGGAAGAACGAGGAAAAAGCGCGAGATGGAAAGAAAGAGAAGAGGGAAAAGGCACGGAAGGTGGAAGCTCGACGAAAGGTCTGATTTAGTAAACACGATTTGAATATCTGATTGCAGTCGTGTACCTTTAAAACTCGTACCTCCACGGTATTCCGCGGCTACTTCGTAAACTCTGCCATGCAACTCGCCTTAATCCTAAATCTTTCCCCGACTTTTTCTACCCCCAGCCTCGATCTATCGGCGGGACCTTGGTCATCCGATTTGCCTCTGCCGTCGAGAGAACCGGGAAAGTAATGGCGCGCCCCGTTTTGCAGACTTCAACGCCGGTAAAATGTAGGTAAAACGAGGAACGTGCACATAATAATGAGCAGTAAATTGGAAGAGGAACAACGAACATCTGATACGAAAAGTGCGAAAATCTTTAACAGGTTTTACGTGGAGGAAGGAGAAAAAGTAATGGTGAAATATGGGGTGCTGTGGTTGTTCGTCCTTAGAAACGTGATGCTTTGTGAATTTATACTGTCAAAATATGACAAATAATTATCGAGTGCAAAGGGTTAAACATAAAATTTTTTTTATAATATAGCACTTGAGCTAGATACTCTGCCCAAAGAGCTATATCTAATTTTAATTTTTTTTAATTTTTAATTCTTCATTACTTTACTTATAATAATTAATTTTTTTAATATTGGTGAGCGAATGATATGTTTGGAATGGTGTGATAGTGGATTGAGAGGATGTTTAGGCTAGAATTTTTGGACGTTTGTCAGTGTATAATGTACGTGGGTATCAAAATAAATGCCAAGGGATTAGTTACTAGAAAAGTGCCATAAGAAAGCTGCTATCGAGAATCCTGTAAGCGTGAGTTGCGAATCGCGTAATGCGATTGAAACCTTGATCAAACCTTGATCCTAGGAATTGACAGTGAACTTTTGAACATGAGAATTAACGATATACTTTCGATAGTATCAAGATCAAAAAATAAATATACGCTTGAAAGCAAACTTGCTGTACCATTATATTCTCTTTTTCAGAGGACACAGGTTACATCATCTTCATCACCGCTCTGCCGCACGTGTTAATATAATAAATATTATTAATAAAATGGAACGAAAAGGTAGATAGCGTTGTTTGTTTCGTTATTCTTTTGTCAATGTTAGAATGATTTTCTTTTATGATTTAGTAGCTAACGCCTTTAAGTTGCTATAGAAACAAATTCCGTATAATTTTGTTGACAACTCTTAATTTACGGTCAATTTCAAGGTGGAGTGCAAAAATAAGCATTCTCGAAGCATTCTCGGATAAAGAGATATCTGAAGTTTATAGTGTTGATTGTTGAAACAGAATACGCGTGTCAGAATTGATTTAAAAAATTTCATGCTAAAGATTTTTTACTTAAAGACCAGCAACGTTCTAGTCAAGCTTCTGAAGTTGACGATGACAGAATGAATGCCATAATTGAATCGAATATCACACGCAACAATTGAAAATCACACAAGATGTCTCAGGCTTATTAAGAAGCACGATATTTGAGTTCCGAAATTCACTTAACACGACGAATCAATATTTGCGATACGCGTTAGAAACGCAATGCAATCGATCCTTTCTTGAATCAAATTAAAACCGAAATTACTTTCTTGCCAACCTTTAAGTAATCCGCGAACTCATTGTTATTGGATCCGAACTCCATGTCGAAAATGGTTGCCAATCACTATAACACGATAAGGATTCGCTGCACGATACACGATATAAGAAATAATACCTGCATTTTTATCAAATTACATTATCCAACACCCAATACACGTTTACCTTACTCCGAAACAGATTTCACCCTCTCCTCGGGTCCTATGTCTCTCACATTACACGTGCGATGGTTGCCCGAGTGAACTGTAAATTATTTAGATTTCGTAACGCGATAGCGCGGTTTATGAGACGACCCCTGCGCCATATTTGCATTTCCATAAGAATTTAATAACACCGCGACACAACGCCCGATTAATGTACCCTTTTGCCTTGTTAGAGACGGCTGTCGCGCCGAGGCGGCAACCCTCAAAGGCGCAACCCCTTTCCACTCTTCTCTCCTTCTGTTTTTCATCGCGAGCGCCGCCGGTTTTCCACGTCCTTTACGACCGTTAACGACGTAATAAGAATTATATCCCGGGACCGGTATAATATCTCGCGATCCATGCTTCGGCTTTCACGGATTGGATTGTATAACGCGGCTCACTGTCGCCGCCGAGACGACGGCGTCGACGACGTCGACTTGGAGGAGCACGAAGACGAGGGCGAACGGCACAAAAGAGGGTGGGCCCGGGATGGCGCGTAATTAATAAATCCACCGGCGTCAATGGTTTTCTTGTAAGCTGCTTTCGAGACGCGAATTATAAGCGTCACGCCGCGTCCTCGTAATTGCTTCAACCGTGTGCCCTTTGTGCCGATAAATTTCATTTCATTTCGCTGTCCTAATGTTTGTCAACCGTTATACTTTACCTTTGCCGCCGTTAATCGCCACCGCCACTTTTTACCTCGCCCGTGATCCCTCGTAATTTAATCCCGCGCGATACCCGTCGTCGAGCTGAAGGTTTTCATTAGAGAAAATGGCTAAGTGTTTTCAATTGGTCGAAAAATTTATCTCGCTGGATTGTCTGGGGATATTTTTATCTCTGTATGCAGCTATTGGTTTCTTTTCTTTTTTCAGCAGCGTTTCAGACTCTGTATTGGATTTTATTATTCGTCGTTGGGATCGTGGTAGTGGTCATAAGAATTGGTTTTATTTATTAACGTATTTGGTATCGTTTTATCTGTTATATTGTATTATCCCATAAGTTTGCTCCGCGGCGCTATTTACATTTTTCGCCGCATTTTATAAACTATATCGATGGAATAACGTCTTTGCCAACATTTTTTTTCTTAATATTTAAAGGTTTATTCGACATATAAGTTTAAATCGAAGAGGAAAAACCGGCACGAACTTATGGGATGATCTAACATATATTTACTGGATTTGAATATAAATTTTATCGTTTGTTTAACATGGTACGATCAAAAATGTATCATTGCATCGCTCGTGATATGCAACTGGCATTGTGCTTATGTGCATAAGTTCCATAGTAAATTTCATCTGAGATGAACGGAACACAGTCGCATCGCCTAAGGTTTTGTTAGTACAAACAGGAACGAATACCATTTCACACTTTCCCATTAGATTTTCTCATTCTTTTGTGACAATCAAATGATTAAACTTTGATTACATTTAAAAGATTTGTGAAATATAAGGGAATTGTGTGACAAAATTTTGAAATAATCATATTTTCGATAAATGCAATGGTAGCCTCGTTCAAACAGGAGAAACAACAACGATACCTAACCAGTCGCCTAGTTTATTAATTAAGAAATAAAATGGGAGTAAAAGATGATATAAAAGCGAGTTCAGTTCATATCGCAATATTTTTAAAACTGCCATAAAGTGACCCTAATCTCATAATTAACTTAAACCTACCACAATTGGTGAAAAGATCTACAGATAGAGAAATAACAGCCGAACATAAGACAAACCATTAAAAAATTCATGATACATATATTAAAAGAAATATCGAAAAGTCAAACGACCAGATCGATAATTCTCAATACAGAATTTCTAATAAATAATTTAAAAACAAAAAAGGCATTACTGTTAATAAGATAGTAATACTCAATCGTTCAGACGCAATAAAAATTTATCGATTCAACTGAAAATAATCCCTCTTAAAAATCACGATATCGCAAACCCTACACCGAATTGAAATTGTTCCTTAAAAATTCAAACGAAATGCTCAGAAAATATCCTCATTTCTAGAACAACGTTGATCAGTAATAAATGAATCGCGTGGAATTACCATTTTTTTAATGCGATTAAAATAAAATCCGCGACAACTTGTAAACCGCGATTAAAAACACATGGAGCAGCCCTGAAAATCAGCGAAGGTGGTAGCGAAAAATCAGGAAATTTGGGAAAAACAAATAACGTGTTTTACACTTGCAGCGACACCACGCAGGCTGATCGATTCATAAAACGAAGCCGACAGGTCGGCGGTTCGTGTTTGCACGGCATCTACATATTTTAATTGATCGGCCTGTACAGAGCCGTGTAATCGGAAGCCTCAAAGGGACTTCATGAAATTTCAATGTAACGACATTAAATACGCGGGTACGATTCAAAGGACTCTCGAACTGCAAACACCGGCCCCGGGATCCGGATGAATCTGCAAATAATATTCGAGCATCAGGGGACACGAGTTTTCCCTCTCGTTCGGAGGTAACTCTTCGAGAAGGTGAACGACAAACGGAGAACACTTACGCCCTTTCACAGAGCCAATAAATTGCCGCGCCTCTCGAAGACCGGATCCCGGAAACTCCCCACAGACCACTTGCTCAACTCGACTCGATTCGATGCGACTCGACTCGGCTTGCCGCGAAGTAACGGGCCAGACTTTGTCTAACCGGAAGAGGGATTGCAGCGGGAGATTTTTGAATGGACGAGAGCGCCGGGTATAAAGACGGCTCGATGAGACGATTTCTGGAATACTCGCAATCCTTCGCTGCTACTTCGCGAAAATTACCGATCGTTGGAAATTCATCGACGGAGAAGATTCATCTGAAACCGAGTTATTCCGAGGTAATCGGAAGTTCGTATCTGATGTGTACAACCGGAAATAGGTTCTGAATATTATTATTATCTGATGGGTAAATGAACCAAGCGATTTTCTTGCGATTAACGATGAATGAATCGAGGGGATGCGAGAAGAATTAACGAGTTGCTAGAATTCTAGTGGAATTTTTGGATTCTTGGAAATGACTATGACGTCGAGAGGTGCTATTCTGAGTCCTGT